>JWZT01001886.1:0-11261 GCA_000827895.1 Thelohanellus kitauei
AATAACTCGTTTTGTCTTGTTTATTTTGTGCTCTTGGTTGACAGATCCTGGTATTCGAATTAATACGATGACTCTAAACCCACTATCATTAGTTGTGTATGATTTTACCTTGTGTATGCGCACACGTTCTTACTAAATCAGGTATAAAATAAAATATCATCGACAGACCATTAGGTTAAAAATTACCAAAATTTTCCAGAACGTCTAAAGTGGAATTTTACATTAATAATAGCATAAATCAGGTACAAATAGAGATATATTACTGGGTAGTGGACTTCCCATATGCTCACAACAAATATATTTTATTCTCTGCACTACTTATATAAGCAATAAAATGTGTTTTTAATATGAATTTATCACTTCATAAATGAAGTATTGCGCATGAGGTGGGCCAAAAAATATTATTGTTTTTCACTCGCCGAAATTCTATCACTAATCGCAAATGAGCTGTTCAGAAATCATCTAAATTTTCTTGCAAAATATTTATATGATTTCTCCGTGAAATTAATATAGCCTGGGGTTGTTCCATTGCATTTCTGTTTTTCAGACAAATAATTGTCGATCAGATAGAGCATCTTTTTACCCATTAATTTTAAAATATGTTTAGGTAATTTTACAACATCTACAAAGATGCTTTTTTAAAGCATTTTCTTCTCTGTAAAAAATACTGCTCGGGGTTAAAAATATAAAAATAAAACTTGTATATTTTCCTTAAAACATGAACCAAAATCATGAGTTATCTCATGTACATAATTGGATGTTAGATTTACTGCATAGCTTCTCATTTTCTACCAAATATTAGAAATGTATAATCGATAATTTGTTAAGATAATAGATGTCACAGAAAGCCTATTTCTTTTACTCTTAACCTGTCAGTATATGTTTGCGTCTGCGTACCGTTCATAGCTCGCCAATAGCGATAGGGTTATCGATTTCTGTATATTGAAGTTTTTTGAACTATTTGTTGTAATGCTTTTTTAATTGAGAATATCAGATTATGATTAATACCCAAAGATGTATCTTATAAACACTTTTAATTTTTGGTTGTTCATTTAAACCATTACCCGTTCAACTAGGTCATAATTTCTGCTGATGTCATTCAAATGTTACTACTATCCTTTTAATGTAAAAAGTAGATAAAAATTTATAAACATTCTATTTTTAAGGATCATGAGAATATGAAGTAAGATTAATGAGTCAAATATGCGCAGTCGTTTACTGTTATTGGATTTAGTCTTACAGGAAAATTCCATTTAAAATTTATCATTTAATTTGTACAATAAAAGAAAATTCAGAACCTTGGAATGTCAGCAGCCGAAAGTATGACATTCTAGAACGGGAAACGGTAACATTATCCTTCAAATTATTTGTTCTGCTATATGGAATATTCTGATCATCATTCATGTGGTATTGGATAGTTCTTCCTAGAATTTATTTATCAGTTCCTTTGGATCAATACATTAAACTGATAATGTAATCTGTCAATAGTTCAGAAGCTTCGATATTTACCAAAAATAAAATTTTATCATTAAAAAATCCGCTTATATAACCCTGCTTATCTTGCCATAATTCACATGATTCTTGGGAGTTTCCCGGATATTTTTAAAATAAGAAAACTAATTTGAAACGAAACGTTACCAAATTCTATTTTGAAGATTGACAAACTATTCAAATGTAGACAAATATGCTTCGTCTGTTTAAATTGAATAAGAGTTTACATCTGTAGTTTTAACTATTTTTCATTATGATGCCAGAAGTGTCAATCCAAATGTCCCAAATTATTAAATTTACCATAATTTAAAAGATTTTGTGTCAAAGATTAGCTTTATAGCGCTGTTAAAACAAAGCTCGTGGATCTGAGAATCCAACCTGCACGTTTGAGTGCCTATATCTCAGTCGAACCTGCTCAGATTGTACGAATAGGTTCATCATAGTTATACATGCCTGAATTTATAATACTTTTCTTGGTCTAGAAGAGTATTTCGATCTGCTTCAACTGTTACGAGTAAATAGGACGATTCAAAATGTAATATCATCGATATTATCGAACTTCATAGATGTTGTTCGATTAAAAAACTGACATTATCAATAAAATCTATGCAATATGAACCGCCCTTTTAAATTTAAAATTGTGACGATTACCTCTCCCCGAAATATTCGATCGTAAACCCTCCCAAGCGATTGGAGACAGGCAGGAAAACGCCCAACATTATCCTTCAAATTATTTGTTCTGCTATATGGAATATTCTGATCATCATTCATGTGGTATTGGATAGTTCTTCCTAGAATTTATTTATCAGTTCCTTTGGATCAATACATTAAACTGATAATGTAATCTGTCAATAGTTCAGAAGCTTCGATATTTACCAAAAATAAAATTTTATCATTAAAAAATCCGCTTATATAACCCTGCTTATCTTGCCATAATTCACATGATTCTTGGGAGTTTCCCGGATATTTTTAAAATAAGAAAACTAATTTGAAACGAAACGTTACCAAATTCTATTTTGAAGATTGTCAAACTATTCAAATGTAGACAAATATGCTTCGTCTGTTTAAATTGAATAAGAGTTTGACACATCTCTATTTTTAACTTTTTTTCATCACGATGCCAGAAGTGTCAATCAAAATGTCCCTAATATTTTTATTTACCATATAATTTAAAAATGTTGTTCATAAGATTAGATTTATACCACTGTTAAAACCAAGCTCGTGGATTCCTGAATCCAACTTGCACACTTTAATACCTATATCTCAGTCGAACCTGCTCAGATTGTTAGAGTATGCTCGTCGAATTTATTAACGCGTCAATTTATAATACTTTTCTTGGTCTAGAAGAGTATTTCGATCTGCTTCAACTGTTACGAGTAAATAGGACGATTCAAAATGTAATATCATCGATATTATCGAACTTCATAGATGTTGTTCGATTAAAAAACTGACATTATCAATAAAATCTATGCAATATGAACCGCCCTTTTAAATTTAAAATTGTGACGATTACCTCTCCCCGAAATATTCGATCGTAAACCCTCCCAAGCGATTGGAGACAGGTAGGAAAACGCCCGGAATTGATTTGCTAAAAAAAATGTTTTCCCTCAATTCTATTACAACAGTAATTTTAGAATTTTTAAAAAATTTGTTTTAATTTTAGAATGGCATCATCTGAAGTTATCGATCGATCATTTTAAAGCGTGGGCGACATCTATTTCTTTAATGACGTAACGGAATTTTCGAATGGAAAATTAGAAAAAAGATGAGATTTCAAGCTAGCTATAATCCACATGAAATTAAAGGGAACATCTATGTTTGATAAATTTTCAAACCAATAAATCCCACAATCAAATTAACGGCTAAAAAACTGTTTTTACATAAATAGGTCATAAATGCCAGTTAACGATTTTGTTCTAGAAATCGCTTGACACTTTGATCCTATTTTAATTGATGAATTTATACAATTCAATGTCCTCAAATTTTTAATGTACAATGGTTAGGTTTTATTCACTCTTATGAATAAAAAACACTGAAATAGACAAGAATTTAAACTTAGTGCGCATTATTTACTTTTTGAATAATAGTCGGTTGGCTAGATATCTATTGATATCCGAGCTCCATTCTGTAGGTTTATATACATATTATTGTAAAATCTAGTTAGTTTTACAATGAACGAATTGTTGAAGAAAGAATGTAATGAATTGCGCAAAAATAATTTATTCTAGGATAAATTTTATCATATATTGAGTCAGCAGCAATTCAAAGAACTCATTTCTGGCTTAAAGCAGTTCATTATATTCTAAATCTAAATTAACAATCAAAAATACCAATCCCATGATAATATGAATTAAATCCCAGAAACCTCGGACGGTATTTATTGTATAACCGTTTGATGCCTAGATAACTAGGATATCCAAGTAATGCCAGACATGCCCCTAAACATCATCGTCGAAGTTACAAATGAACATGAACAAGTAAAACTTTCGCATTGTTTTAGAACCAGCCATTGGGTCGATCACCTTTATGTCGACTGGACCACCTAGGTTAAACATGGGTTTACAGACTGCATCCCTGTCGAAACATTTATTGCCACATAAATGAGTTTCAGATGAGCATATTTCTGAATCACAACATCAATACTTGTGCAGTTTATCTCATCACTGTTGTCCCCGCAATCGTCGACTCCGTTGCATCTGACATGATCCCGTAAGCATTTTGAATTTTCGCATTTAAAGCCAGCACATTGGGGCACTAGGTCAAAGAAATCAAACGTGTACAGTTTGCATGATCTTTTGAACATATGCATTTATTGCTCACGAGTTCCAAGGGAAAGGGGCACCCACATGTTACTTCATCAGTCAATGATAACTGACAGAAAAAATGACAATTCAAGCTCTCACAAATAGATTTGAAATCTGTCTAAAACACTACCAACCCCAAATGATCCAAGTGCAACTTGAGGCTTTTTATTGTGACATCTTTAATGAGAAACAGGTCCGAATCTTTTAGCTTCAGATTACGATGCATCAGTTGTCCTTTAGCCAGATAATATAAATTGTCGTCATGAACTGTGAATTGGCTAACCTCTGGAACTTCATCCAAGGGCTAATTATTGCAAACCAATACCTGTAAGCTAGTGGGATCTTTTGCAAATATTTGGATCTTCAAAATATTGGCTGTGGTCAAAAGGAAGACCCTTGAATTTCGAAAGTCCACGAATGATTTTAGAATATCAACAGAAAATTTGACGCATTTAATCGTTCCCAGTAACTCGCAGTAGCAGAAAATATTTTTAGACATTACCATCGATATTAGCCTAATGAACCTTCACCGTTACCTATGATGAGGCGAGTATGTGAACCAGCTGATGCTCTCGGACACCACATGTTCGTAATTCGTTAGAAGGGATAAAATTTTTAGCTGTTGACGGTCGGTAAGGTAAATCAAAACATGGGATATTGGATCGTATGCCATGTCGATAAGGGCATCGTTCACATAGTAAAGAACTTTGATAGTTTGATCTTGTAATCGAAACCGTGTGATATAGTTGTCCAAAAAATTATATAGATGTTGCTGGAGGTAATCCATTGTGATCGGTTGTTTCAGATTGGCATTTTTGTTCAGATACACTTGAATAGGCTGCTGTTTGGGAAAATGGCCACCAGTTGGCATAATCTGTGAAACGTAGATTCTTGGGGGAGCTCAAAATAAGGAAATTGGTCATTTCTAGTTACAAAATATTAAACCGTTTAGAACACTGGGAATGTTAGCTGGAACTTTATAATAACGTTGTATTTCGTGGGAGTCGCAGCTATCATGAGACAACTTTATATATCTTGATAACGTATGGTGATACCCAAATCGCGCAATATCATTTTGGAATTCTTTTTCTCGAGCTAACGGTGTATCTGTGATGTTAGAGAGAGGATCAAGGACGCAAAGACCATCTTTGAGTTGAAAATTGAAATCACTGAATAATAAATTATTTTACCAGACAAAATCCTCTGATGAGCATGGACATAATGATTCCACATATGTGTACTGCCCAAATTTGTTAGAGCAGAAAATATTGGCATCACGTGTAATGATATTGATATTTTGTCCACGATGGCACAATCGGCGAGATCTCGGAAGCGGAACATGTAGAAAATGTTTCATCCCACAGTCAAATTCTAGGTTAACAACAGAAAAACGGAAAATGTTTGAGAAGTCTAGAATATCGAATCTCAGTTCTTTGGTTTGAGAATTTCGAGTGACTATTAAAACCGAGAGGTCGGAATCCGACAATTGTCCAAAATAGTGCAATCCGGAGTTCTTTGGGAGTAGTCCGTGGCTCAACCACGTGGTTCCTTTGTCAAAACTGTATATGATAGCACTCAAATTATGACTTATTGATATTATGACAGTCTCAAAGTTAAGCATAATGACCCGTGTAGCGCTTTTAGGCGTCAGATTCCACGAATGGCCACCATCAATGGTCATAAATGGCTGTAGACCCTTTTCCAATTTCTCGTATTGAACGTCATACCAATCGAAATGTTCTGGCATGCTATGAAAGTCGTGAAGTGCCAAGTTGAATTTAACAGATTGCGTATCATTTAATGTTTTTGTGTCAACTTTCACAAGGTCAAGGGTTTTTCCATAATTGGTAGTTCTGTAGGTCTGAAATTGATTTTTATTTGATAATAAGTTCATGTACACGAGCCCCTCAACTCTTTTATCAATAAAAAGGTTTGAGTGTATCGCACCACTTGTTAGCTCATCAAAACACAACCTTTTGACAAAATGAAAAGATGTGGGTGTACTCGTCCATAGACACGTGGTCAAGTACTCGTCTACCAACACAAGATAATAGTTTCCTGATGCGTATTCAAAAAACAAGATTTCCTGCATCAATAAAAAAGACAGACTTTGATCTTCAAAAGCGATGGAAAATGCGTCGAGTTACGAGTTTCTTTTTCAGCGTCTAGTATTGACAGTTCATATGTGAGGCCATGCTATAAACAATTACTAAAAATACAATAGGCTGCATCACCAAGATGTGATTTTCGGATATTTTGTAATCATTTACAAGGCCAAAATCTATTCCGATGTCTACTTTGTTGAGATTCATCACGTGAATTCTAAATATTTACAACAAAAATACCCATAATTAAGATCTATAAAGACGTATTTTTCAGTATTGAGAATCCTAGAATTACTCAAATATTTACCAATCGAATTTTCTGAACGTACGATATCGAGGGGACCAATATATACCATAATTTTTCGTGAAATCTCCATCAACCAAATCAGCCTATATTTTTAAAAAATGTGAATAGATGAAACATTATAGAATGAGAAAGTTGAACTGGGTAATTTTTATTAATATTCATTGTTTCCTGATTGTTACGCATACTCAAATCAACGTCACAGATTTCTCTTAAAAGATGATTAATCGTGTAAATCATCTCTTACAGGTCTAATCTTTATTGTGAATCAAGCCTGGCAACTATTATTTCGATTTCAAAAAGTACTATCGTTAGTGTGTTACAAAACGTTTTTTAAATAGAACCAAAACACGGCGTGATAGATGTTGAGATTTATGTACGACCAATTTCAGACGATTATGATACGACAGAAAATATCACGTTGATAGCAGAAAGTTTTCGATCTGAAGAGTGCTTCAACAAAAAATGTCTTTGAATGCAAATCAGAGCATAGATAAATTGTAATGCGTATCGCGCTCCATTTGCCGCCTCTATATGCTCGCATAAATTTTAAATGTTTTATTGTCATTTCAATACACTTAAAAGCTTCGATTGGAGTTGATTAAAAACTCGGTAACACGTGCTTTCCAAAATATACCGAATTACGTTTTTATGCCCTAACATGACGTTTTTTTTTGGATATTGACAATATTGATATTAACGAATGGGGATTTCTTTACCGAAATAGTGGATGATACCATTTTTTAGGGAAAAATATTTATCGTTAAAAATATATCAATGCGCAAAACCTATGAGTGTTGTAGACTACTAGCCTCGACCGAATTATAACTGTACCAATTATGTGTGTATTCCTCATGAATGTTTAAAGGCAGTGTTAGAACTAGATGTTTTGAATGAAAGACCTATTCAACTGATACCTTATAATCGACCGGTATCTGCGCTCAAAATGTGCATTGTTTGCATGCTGCTTTGCCTGTTATTTATTCTTCATCGCCATTAAAAAAGTTTACCAGTTCTAGATCGACTTATACAACCGTAAACTGGAATGCACTTCAAGAAAGATAATCTGATTGGGGTCATTTTAATGTTTGACTAGAATCGAGCTTAAAAATCTTAAAAACTAGGTTGGTAAGGCAACAAGATTTATCATCGATTAGAAAGTGTCTGATCTTAATTGCCAGAAATTCCCAAAAAAATGTTTGCAACATTTAAAAACGAGTATTAAAACCTGACATTAATGTGAAAAATGTAAATGGCTTTGGCAAACACATATTAACATTAATCATATGAAAGTAAACAATGGCTCAAATCCTGAAAATCGAATTGAATGTGGGAGTAGTGATACAGTAATTGTGAAAATTATATACTACCTTACATTTGGTCGAAACAAAATATTGCCAAAAATATTGCCAAATCTAAGAGCACTATTAAAAGCGGTACTCAATCACATAGTTTAGAAACGATTTCCTGACTCCTTCATAAAAATATTTCTAATTTAAAGCTAATGAAGAACACGAATTAATTTATTTTCCTGTAAAAATGATACATTAACTATCATTAACACTTCAAAAGATTATGAAGCTGCTTTCAGTTTGAATGCCGTGGCTTGAGCTCAAACCACGGTATGAATAATGAACCTATACATTTATCAAATAACTCATATTCGTGGTTGTCGAGCCTGCTCAGATAATGCAACATTAATTATGTTTTCACGGTCCTAGTGATAATGATATCGATTCACAAATGTTATCATCATAATATCTATACACTAAGCGAATATTGGTCCTGTGAACTTTAATTCTGTCCACTATGACAAATGTGAAATCAGGGTAGCTTTAAACGTATTTCAGACGAATTACTACCATCTTTAACGTCTCAAAAACAAATGAGATCGGCACGAATCGTACTTAAATCAGCCTAACTATTTTAAGGCTATCTTTGAAAATTTTTTAGATGTTTGAGCAAATCTGATTACTATATTGTAAGGGTGAGGTCAATGAATGTTAGCAAAAGCGCGCTCATACATGTCCAGTAGAAATAGATGATGAATAAACCGATGATTTTCATGTAATACGTTAATATGAGCATGATTAAAGCTAAAAATCCTGTTATATTTACATGATGTAGAAGAATGAGTAGGATATTCACGATACGGAAGCCGCAGAATATGAGAAACCAATGTAGTATTATAGGCAACCAAAACCTAGATAAAACATTTGTCAAATGAAGTGCTTATAATATGTGAAAACACGGGAACACATAATCCTGTCAAAAAACCCTTTCTGGACATCAGCGTATGACCTCAAAAAACAATCCAGCTAGATAATGATGTAATTCTACAAACCTAAACTGGGTCGTGCATAAATAAACAAGTCATGGCATCAATGAAGTTTAAAAATGTGTAAAGATCTACTTTCCAAAAAAGGACGCGTGCGTTGAAATGAAGTCAAACATACCTTTGATTCGGTAGGGTATCTCATGATCATGTTGGGATGATCTGGGTGTGGCACATACGTAAAATTAGGCGCAAGAGGTTGTAGATGCTCAATTTTCAGGTTTTCATCGATAAAGAACGCAACATTTTGTGATTTTGAAATGCAAAACATTTTGTCTCCCGAAGGAATAATTTTGTCAACGACTATGGTAATGTTCATGGGCGTTTTTAACTTCACCAAACTGAAGGTAGTGTTGTTATCATCGTATTTGTAGAGTGCACCCTTTTCGAAGGCGGCCGCGTGGGTGCATATTGTCAAAACTAAAATGAAATCTGGCCGTTTGCGACTTCTAATCATTTCAACTTGGTCACATTCATCCTTTAGTACGATCTAGATGACTCAAAGTATACAGATTGGATGTCGGGTATTTCATCCTCGATGGCTGGTCTTGTCTTTACCTCAATAGCTTGGTGGGACCAGCTGACAATTGAAAGGGCGGTCAACAGTACCAAAAAACGACTTTTAGATAAGCGATCCATATGAAGTGGTGTTGGATGCGGCTTAATAACTACAGGGTTTATTCACGAATCGGATCACGAAGAATTCTTATATGTATTTATACGTCATGCTTTGGATTAAAATTACGATTAATAAAACCACATAGGCCCATTTCAGCCAGAATCATTTCCTGATGTTTTCACACGAAATTCCCTTGCGACAAAATAAAAGATCTAACCTCATTAATGACGTTTATGCCCAGTGATAAATACTCAATCCGGCATGCGTACCAATATATTAAAATGAGATTCTTTCATGATCATGATAGATGTGTTTAGAACTATCCATAATCAGTCCCTTTATAAACAACGCATGCCGTTTATCGTCTTAAACTTGTTGTGAATCCCAAGTTAATCTTCATCTGATTGAATTACCAATTGAGTAGGATATAGGAACCGTTTACTTTTCCATCTAAGGATAGTTTAACTTTTTTGATGTATCTTAATGAAGAATGCCATATTTATTAACCGAAAATTATCGACATGTTCCGATTTCTAATTAATCGTATACTGGTAAGGTTAATTATGGCAACGAAAAATAGAGATTTCTGAACTATTCTGCAGGATTTTGCGAAATTCGGTAAAACTGCCAATTTTTTACGAGCCTTAAGTCCAAGATAGCGGTAAAAACAATTGTAAAACAAATTTTTATTCTAAAAACGGGTTTTAGAAATTATATCAACGATTTGATGTTATATAGTTAAACGAACACACACGAAACCAAACGATATTAAATAATAATAAAATATGATCTATTTCTGGAAATTATGATTCAACAATCTATTCACTTATTGTGTTTAATACCTCTTAAACTCTCGTCCACGCCCGAATTCGGTCACACTCTGAACTTTCAATGAAATTTTTAAAATCTAAAATACGCACGGGTGCCATTTCAGCTTAAAAGGCCCTTTAATAATCCGTTTTAATCGAAATTTGTCAATTTAATCTATCAAATGTGAGCTTTTTAGAATATAAAGAAATGCAAGTTGTTGTTTTAATTCTACAATAAGTTAAGACATTTTTGGTGATGAAATTGTTTTACCGATCGCAAAAATCAGGTTTCGACAATGCCCGGTCCGATAAACATACATTTTGACATCCAAATTCCTCTATTACAAACTTTTTGTGCACCAAGAATTACATTCGTCCAGTTTCAAATGATTCTTCTTCTACTTTTCATTTTAATCGGCCGAGCAGTTGCTCTTTGACTGATATTAAGTTTAGGGCCGTTAAGAGCGCATCTACAAGGAATCATTCATAATATTAACAAAATGCAAAAAACTGAATTCGATCGGACAGATTATCTCAAAACACGGTTCATTAAGTAAATATGCAACATTTTATCCAAAAATAAATTAAATTAATGTTAAGTCAATGAATTCAAATTTAATGAATATTAATAAAATATAGGCTTTTCCCAAATGTTTAACACATTGCCGTGATGAACAGCCAATTTTCAGATTGTGCAATCAATTATCAAATATAAAGGAGAGTTTAAATTGCCTCACTTTTTGCAAGGAGATTTACACTGCGCAGAAATAAATTTATGTTTTTATTATACCATT
>JWZT01001886.1:41965-53795 GCA_000827895.1 Thelohanellus kitauei
TATGTGTCTGAGAGCAGGAATCTTTCATTTCTGTGAGTTATTTTAAACTCATCTGGCAGTAAGAATTCTCGACAGTTAAGGGGATTTTGGTAAGGAAACGAATTCCTTGCTCGAACATTTTGTATTGTTCTCTGCATGGATGTATAGCTCGGAAGAATGGCTGAAATAGCAGGATTGGTATGTCTAAGAGCATGTGATATTATGTTTCTAGGGCGTAAAGATGATTCAAGTGCCATATTTCGCATATTGTTTTTAATAATCTTTACATCCGAGGCATTGGGATTTGGCGCTTCAGCATGCTCAGTTGGGGGATCGGTAATCAAAGTACAATCCAAATTAGTGCTCAGTTTTGCCTTGCACTCCTTTCTTACACAGCGCCAATAAATTTTATCGATGCTTTCATTCCGTCTATTAATTCTGTATGAATGTCCATAGTAAATCAATTGAGGTTTTCCTTTTTCCGTAAGAATGATCGTTAAATCCTAAAAAGTAAGAGAAGGCATTGAATTTTTAAAATCATATAACTCGACAAATTCAATTTTATAAAATATAAAATAAACTAACCATTTTTATTTGTTGAGCGGTACTTTCGGTGCGCGGAACTTGTACTGCGCGGAACATGAATTGAGCGGAACTTGCACTGCGCGGAACTTGCATTGAGCGGAAGTAGTATGTTACCATGGTGATGGCCGATTAAATGTATGTTAGTCCAAAACCTATTGACAAAACTCAATTGTTTAAATACAAGAACAGGATGTTAGAAAATGAAGTCAAACATACCTTTTATTCTCTTGGATACCTATTGATTAGGTTAGGATAGTCTGTGTGCAGATTATATAGGTAATTAGGAACTAGTGGTTTTAGATGCTCAATTCTTATATTTTCGTCGATATATAATATTATATTTTTGGATTTTGAAATGCAGAACATTTTATCACCTGTAGGTATAACCTTGTCAATTCTAGTTATGCCACCAGGTGTCTTTAATTGAACCAATAAAAGGGATGAATTAGATAGATTGTATTTGTAGATGACCCCCTTTTCGCTTCCAGACCCATTACCGCAATTGGTTAAAACCAAGATGAAATCCAGTCGATGAAGATTCCGTATCACTCCAATGTTTTGACATTCATCTTTTATGAAGGTCTTATCATGTAAAGCTTACAGTCGGGATCTGTGGTATTTCGTCCTTAGAAGCCAGCCTGAGCTTTACATATATTGTTTCATGGGACCAAAAGACTGTCAGAACAGCGCTATGAAGATAACTAAACGCTTTTGCGACAAGCGACTCATATTAACCGGATTTGAATGCGGCTTAATGATAAATCGGCAGATTCACTAATCAGATTGTTAGGATATTTATTTTATTAATTACGTCATATTAGAGATTTTACAGATATTTCGTTACCTTCAAACTTGATAGTTTCTGCCCGAATCGGTTCTTAATACTTTCATCAGACGTTCTTTTATCATAGATTAAGATATTTAATGACAATCATGACGTTTTCCCTGATGATTTATACTAAATTTGACGTGTGTCCAAATATAAATACTATTAGATTGATGGGCATTATTATTTTACTAGGTTATATATTTTTATCATAAACAATCTAGTGTTTCCTTCCTTTTAATTGTTGTCGCTAACTATGTGAATCATCCCCAACTGCTATAATTTAAGATCAACTAGAGACATGATCGTTACTTTTCGGTTTTATGGATGTGAATGCCTTTCATACAGCTAGGGATACCATGGATGATAGTCATATCTAGAAAGAGACTACCGATAGTGTTATATAGTTTAATTAATACTTTTCAGTAAAGTTATGATCTCAGCGGTTACAAGACATACTTTCACACTTATTCCTCTGCCTGTTCATGACACTGTCATTTACCGATGTACCTTAAGGGTAGTTAAAGTTTTTCAGCACAGAAAATTTTAATCTCCAAGTTGTTCGATTACGTTTACAGGTCAGGTATAGTTGGTATTCATATAGAAAGCACCCATAACGCACATGCGTGAATATTTAATAGCTTCTGGCATAATTTTCCATAAAATGTTGTTAAACAACAATAAATTGAATAATTTTTAAAGAATTGTTTCCTTAAATAATTCTCCACCCCTTACGACTAATGTATGCGATTTTCGGTTCGTAATTATCCAATAGACGATCCATATTAGCCAAATACTCAATCAATATTTCGCGCATGGGCTGTAGGGGTAGGCTTTGCCTCTTGAATACACTATGTTAATGGAAACAACAGTCCTAATCTCCATCTTATGTGATTCCTTACACTTTTTGATCTAACACACACACAATTTTAATTATTGGCGTATCGTTTATAGATCGTAATTTGACGATAATGGTCTAAACATGTCTCTATCTTATTGAAAAATATTTTTTCTATGAAGTCAAATATGATTCTATAGCTTTCTGGTCTGACGTACTCGTTGAGTTAGACATTACCGTTTGCGCGTTAACGGTTGATTATAGACATTAGAAACAACTGCAATACGACAGATTAATAACTTAAACGATTATTAATCTAGCAATGGCGGTGATACACCGCAATCCTCACCTCCATTGAACGAGCGGATATGCAGGATGTTAGTCCTTGTCGCCCTCGGTTCGTTGCTTAACAGAACTGTCATTATGTTTGAAAGAAATTTTGAGATTCTGTAAGGAACATCCTAACAAGGTGTAAGCTTTCCCGGCTCGTGAGATTTTCTAAAAACCATTTCTCCAGTCGTCTGTCTCCGCTTTAGCTGTCAGCGTTCGTTCTCTTTAAAACGATTTTTTCAGGACTCATTGACACTGTTTTGGGTTGCAGTAGCGTCATCGATTATTCTTGTAGAGAGACCTACGATACAGGGATGTCAAGACTGCACTAATTCATATAGGGTGCATCTTAAGCCTCGATGAAAGCAAAAGCGTAATCTGCGTTCAGCGGTTCTTCTAAAAGGCGATAATGCTGAGTCTAAAATGCTTGAGCAAGAAACTGATTTCTTGATTTTGATATGCTGCGCCATTCGATTGTTAGTCAGGCTAAATGCTGAAGACAATAAGTGCATAATTCATTTGTAGTTTATCGCCTTTACAAATTCGTCAGATGAACATGTTCGTCCTTGATCGCTAAATATTGTTTTAGGAATTCCATAGACTTCGATCCATATTGTGATATAAAGAAATGCCTATCTTGAAAGAAGATCATTTATGATATAAAGTTCTAGCTAGTGAGACATATATCTATGATTGTGAGGATCCAAAACTTGCATTTAGTATGCTTCCAGAGACATGACGATTTAGTAAAGCGCCATTGGTGTCTTGAGCGAAATCTATTGAAAGGCTTCCTGGTTTGTCGTTTGCTGGTCAATTTTCCATAGTTGAAGTGACCTGTCGGGTTACGTTGAACACTTATGCATTTTTTCTAACCTGTTGTGTGATTTTCGCTAGGTTCGCGAATTTTAAATTACTCTTTAAGGTTTCGCATATAGTTTGGGCGCCGAGATGGCCTAGTTTTTCAAATATTTACCGGAAGAGCTTTTGAGCATGGTTTTTAGGGATGATTGTACTGCCTTTGTCATCGTGTCGAAAGTCGTATCTTTGCATTATAAATCAAGGTTGTAATTGCTGATTCGTCCTCATCACCATCAATATAGATGACACGCGACAATGTATCCGCAAACACCTTGTTTTCTCCACGTACTTATTTGAGGTGGTGGCAACTCTTCCATAAGAAGTATTTATCGCTACAATCTTGAAGTATTCGCATCTTGAGAATGGATCAAATTCGAATAATCCGTTGTGATAATAATAGTAGATCCCAATATGATTGACCTAAAGTGCTCGTAGCTTTAACTGTAGCGAGTAATTCACGTTCCGTATTGGTGTGGTTTTCCTGGGATGGGGTCAAAAATTTTATAAAAAGTCGATATTGCCTTGATCATAATATAACACTGTGCTGATTTATACACTAAATGCAGTTATATCAATTTAGAATTCCATTGTAACATCTAGAATTGTTAATTGAAGTTGGGATTATTTATCTAAGAAAACGCGCGTAAAGATTTCTCGATCGTCTTTAAACCATGAAAATGGTCGCTTTTGGGTTTAATTCCAATGATCAGTGCCAGTTTATATCTGAGATTCTGAATGAACGGCCTAAACCAGTTGATTGCTCTGATTAAATTCTGAACCTGATGCTTTGTCTTTGGTTGTATGCGATGTAACAAGCCATTAATTCGACTAACATCGGTTCTTATTCCCTGCTGTGAGATGATAAATCCCAAGAACCTTACCTCCTTATGAAAAAAGAAGATTTTTTGATGTTAATTGTCAAGATATTCTGAAGTCATAGGTCCAAGATTTGATTGAGGTACTCCGCGTGTAAACATTCTAAATTTGAAAAAACTGAAATGTCGTAAATGAATATTTTTACGAATGGAAAATGTCCTAGAATCCTGTGCATTACCCGTTGAAACAAGCGCGGTGCGCTCGTGAGTCTGAAGGGAACGCGAAGGTATTCATAAGCACCGTTATGGAAGAACGAATGATTTGAATATCATACAAGTTTCTTCAACCTCTACCGAGTAATAGCCATGTTTAGGTCCAGCTGGCAGAAAAAACTTGATGTGGGTATTAAATTAAAATCAAACCAGACGTTTGGTACCTGAGAGTACTCCATTTTGGTTATTGCGTTCATAGCTCTATAGTATACTACGAGTCTTATTTCATCATTCTTCTTCAAGAATGGGCAAACTGGCGACGCGTAGTCATGAGTATTGCTCGTTAGAATAATCCAGCCGTTGAGCAGGCGCTGAATTTTCATTGGTCGTCGCTTCCTGAAGTTTTATGGTAGTTTGATATGATCGTTTTATAATTTATTTCTGTTCCAGAAGTTCTATTTTCATATAAACCATTGGAATAACTTTAAGTTGGAGATCAAGTCGCTCCTCCATTGCAATTCATCCCATAATTCAGTCCTTCGACGATAGGGCCATAACTGCAATGACTGTTCCCACGATGTCCGAGTAAGGATTGTCAGTTCATGCTTCCTGAAACTATTTTTCGAGGTGGAGAACGTGATCAACTATTCGCCACTGCTTCGACCTATAATCGATCGTTACGTTGTTTTTATTGAGAAATGGACATCTTCACATTAAGTCGTTCATGGACTCTTGTATCACGAGAAACTGATCGTGAAACTGATATAGAAGAAACTCATTGAGTTCTACTGTTCCTCGAGCTTTCCAATAATGGCTGTGAAATTTCTGTCGGCAAGTGAGACGTGTCCACAATAAATGTCTATTGACGATGGACGGCAAAAGGATGTCGCAGTAAATTATCTAATATAGTTATTTCAAGCTACAGCATCCTAAAGGGCTCTAATGGGATGTTCGTTAAAAA
Source organism: Thelohanellus kitauei (assembly GCA_000827895.1). Lineage (NCBI taxonomy): Eukaryota > Metazoa > Cnidaria > Myxozoa > Bivalvulida > Myxobolidae > Thelohanellus > Thelohanellus kitauei. Next base: position 47,371 of record JWZT01001886.1, read on the forward strand.
CTCCTTTTCGTGTTATTTATTTGACTTAACACTTTTGTTCTCGAATAATTAAGGCTCTATCGCGTCGACTATCATTTGATCCGAAGGGCTTCTTGATCTGGTCCTTACGTCCTGGTAGGCTGCGCCGACACTCTGAATCGTCGTGGAAAGACGACTTATTGTAGCTGAACCATTTTATCCTTTTCTCTATATGAACAGCTGTGCTGTTTTAGCGTCTTTGAACTTGCCGGTGGATGACCATTTGTTCATGCAGTCGAGATAAGGTCTCACAGAGAGGTGATTATATTGATGATTTAAAGTTTGTCAACATACCTGAGGTTTTTGCATTTTGATCATAGTAATTGAGCTTATACCTGCGAAAAAAAGATATTCCCCTTTTTGGATGCTACTTGATCTGTGGCCCTAGAACTATATTCCCATCTCAGAAAGCGGCTGTCCATTGCCTGGGTGAAGTCGCGAATTAACCAGAAAGCGTCAGGTTTAACCAACCTATTTTCGCGCTCTTAGAGGTAACGACATGATTGAGGGAACCTTGCAAAAAGCAATGCATCAAGTGCTGTTATTAATGAGGTCTTACTGTGTATGCGTGGTCAGGGCGATATGCTGAGAGCTGACTTGAGAAATGCCAGTCCAGTAGCGTCAGTCCATGCCATCATACTTAATAAATCGAAAAATATTTCTGCCAAAAGGACGACATGCGTCACCATTGAGCTCTTCCAATACTTCGAGAGGATACTGATGTGATTGGGAAGTTCTATGCATAGTAGATGACACAGTGAGGGGTCAATTTGATTTGATTAGCTGAGATCTTCTCTAATGATGCTGTGTTAGGGCGACGACTTCGTTATGTCGTGCTCGTTGAGTGATCAGCCTCGGTCTGTAAGGTAATGGGTGATGAATGACATTCAAAAACAGCAATAAAACAGATTAATAACTACAACGATTGTTAATCTAGTAGTCGCGGTAGTACATCGGATTGTCAATTACCAATATTTATAATCTATTTTGGAATCAGCGTTATTAAGTTAATGTAATGTCCTTCGTCTAATATTTTTTTGAATTCAACAGAATTACTAGAAGAAAACGAGGTCTCCAAATGTTGATCTAAAAGTATCAAAAATAAGAAACTCGAGTTTCAATGATTTCAGATTGAAAACTGGTACTCCTCAACAATGATATACATTAATTGGTGAGTGTGCGAACTTATTTATTTTGCATTCTTAATATTAATAATTATTATTAACTATATGATGGAACATTTGAATGATATTCTGTTTATTTTGACTTTGACAGCTGAGAAACACCTCGATAAATTTATTCCAAAAAATCGTGAAAATATAGCGCATGTGTTCAAAAATATTATTTATGAAGCCCTTGATTTTTATCCATTCAATAAATACATAGAAATTTAAATTATTGAAACCAATACCGAGTATATGACAATAAAAATCTTGGTTGATTGAAGTAAAAGTTATCTAAATAACCATGGATCATAATATTGTTAACTATTTTTAACCCTATATGTTTACACACATATTTGGGATGTTTAAATCTAAAGTTTTAAAGAAATCGCAATATTTTTATCACCCCAATAATACGCATCGACGATTAAAAAAAACTGAGTATCATATGCGTTGTTTCAATTTTTTGAAATTTTTTTAGTCGTAAATACTTCAAAAACAAACCATTTTAATCTCAATTTTTGGATCAAGGCAACCAAGTTCGCACTAAATTACAGCTATGGAAAATTACGAAAACGATAGGAAATATAACAAGATTAGTCAGGACTTCATAATGATTGAAACAGGCCATTGTATAAAGTTCAGATAAAGGAAGCTGAGCTCAAGTTGTATAATTGAAAAATGTCCGAGAACAGCAAAAGACAATTCAAAAATACCCAGTCAAGCTAAATATACTCAGAAGTATATGGTCTAGTAATAAAAAAGTATTGGATGTTACAGAACCAAAATCTATGCGTATCTCGAGGAAAATATGATGATTAATTATCACACTAATCAAAAACATATCGAAGAATTTAAACTATCAATGTCTCTCCGGTCGATATCGAGGGAATAAAACACACTGAACATTCCCTTCAAACTAATTCGAAAATCTTTTCAAACGAGAAATGTGGTGGCCCATGTAGAAAAGTGTTTACGATTCGCTCAACTATCCTTTGAAAAGTAAGTACTAATTTGTATTTGTCAAAGGTTTTTATATCCAAAATCATTTAACGTAACGAAACTGGGTTCACTTTTCATCTAAGGTGAGAGTATGGTATAAGTAAAGAATTAGATCTAATTGTTATATCAAACTCGCATGACCAAAATAAATGTGGTTAGGCATCCATATCTCGAAGTGAGCAAGAACCAACATAAATATTTAAAGATACCATATTATCCAAAAAATTAATTTTTGTATAAAATCAGCAGGAACATATTTAAAGATATTCCAAATGCATTAATTATGAACGAAGTAGAATTTCATCACTTGGTAAAGGTTAAAAACTGTCTACAAGATAAATGTCACTAAATCAAATGATAACTCGTCTATTTTACCAAACTAATCAACATTTATCTTCTTGTTTCAAAATATCAATATTAAGAAGATAACTATGAAGTATCGATACAGAGTTGTTAAGATAGGTTATTTTAGCATGTGGTGTCAAAAATACAGCTATAGAGCTGGATCCGTCCCTAGATGAAGTTTTCCGGCCGCGTGCATGATAATACACACTGCTATGCTGTTTTGGAATAAATATTGCGATACTTGTCGATGTAAACCTCGATATAATAAATATTGATAAAAATATTTGCAATAATTGATAATATATCAGCAGATATATCTATATCTTGGTATGTATTTCGTGTTTATACATTTTGAAAAGATTTCTTACCAACAATATTGCAAAGCAAATTCACAGGTGATTCGTGAATGACCCCTCAACGTCTTCACCAAATCACCTCTTCTGTAGTGTTAGATCACTCCATTCCCATTTTTAAGCCAATTTCGTATGTTTTTATGGATTTATAATTAGAGATTCTATTGGACAGAAAAACAACATTATAAGGATAATCATTGAAGTTTTTTACTGCGTATGATGAAATCTAATATTTCTCACAACGATTATAAATTATACAGACGATACTTTAACTACTTCTATGTTTACATTAGAAAATTTTCACCGTTCACCCTCTAAACAGAGATGTATAACATTTAACAATTTTTTGAAATTATCGACAATTTAACTGCTACATTCTATTTCTCTGTAAACCTGGTATATCAACCATTGATTTAGATCTGTTTCCACTGATTAGATGGATTGTTTTTTAAAGGATAGAATCGTAAAATCGCGAAAATATATATTTTGAAGCTACATTTACTATTTACTCTCATTCACCACCGAACTACAAATTATATATTTGTTAGATTTGGATACATGTTTCTAATTGATTTAAGAAATAAATATCAATAATTAAACCTAATCGCGATATAGACATCAAAATAACAAAAACGCAAAGTCATTGTAACTTAAAAGGGGAGTCCAGCTGGAGTCGAACCCACGACTCATCGATGCTCACCCAGCGGTCACCAACTCGACCACTCAGCGCTGCTACGTTATCTCATGATATCATGTATACTCTTACATCTTCTTTGTTGTAAAATACAAAAATTCAAAGATACATATTCAATATCGTTTGGATTGTATACGTCATTTCATTAAATTGACGTAATCTTTCTTTTCGCATTTAATCGTCTTGTATTTCACCTAATCTCGTATCGCAAATGTTTTTATACTTTTCTCATATCAATGAATATTGAATTTGTTCCAGTTTTTATATGACCTATATTTCTACAATTATTTTCGTCTCCCTTACCATTTAACGAATTGTTTAATTAATGATAAAATTCCCCCGTGGAAAGGAGACATATGAACGCACTGTGTCGACTTATTCATAAAAGGATATAAAAAAAACTATTTCATAATTGAAATAAATTTAAAAAACAATGTGTTTGATCTGCATACCGTAAATCGCACATGCGTATATGTAAAGAGCTCCATGACATTATAAAACTCTTAATTATGGATTTGAAAAATACATTTAACAGTTCGGAAATATGAATTTGTATAATTTGAAAAACAATTGAAGTAGTGACAATCATTCAAAAAAAGTCGGATATATTGATGAAGATGATATAAAATAACCCAGATTAAAAGCTCACCATTTAGCAATTAAATCTGAAATGTTTTCGGACAATCAAAAATGTATGCTACTGAGCGCAGAATCGATTTTTAACAATAAGGCACAGGCATTTTCAACTTTCTCTCTGTCACCACACGATTTTGTAAATAAAGATATCGATTATGATCTTTATTGTCAGTTTTCACAAATAGTCAAATTCAATTTTAGCCTTTTAAACGTCAATCAATGACTTTACAGATATTACTGACATTTCCCGATTGGTCTATTTCATTGTCTGGGTTGATCAATGGATGAACACAACGTAAAAATGTTTTTTAGGTTGTTTCTGTCGTCAAACAACCCTGTACGACATAGACCCATGGTAAGAACCATGAACTTTATCTTGCTCGTATTATGAAATGAATTTGATACCCATGTAATAAAGAAATCTACAGAAATATTCAAGTGATTATGGTGAATCGGTGAGAGAATCCACGTTATTTATATCACGAGTACTTCCACTAGGACGTTTCTAAATATTTTATCACATTATTTTTGTGGAATTTGTTGAAGCCTGTAACTGTCTTGTTACCAAAATTTCAATGTCATGATGATATGTCACCTCTTAAATGCTAACGTTTATATCCACATGAATATTAGAATTCAAGATGGTGTAAATGGAAGCCTCGTTCGACAGAACTTTTGAAACAAAATGTTTTTTATGAAAATTTATCAAAATAAAACCGATTTCTGGGTCAAGATATTATTTAAATATAGGCTTTATAAATGTGTAAGAATCCTGACATATCTTCTGATTTTAATGATCGATGTTAGAAAAACGAAATTAGACATAAATATCCATTATCCAAAAAGTTTAACTTATTCCAACAGTGAGTATAATATTAAACAACTCATTAACATCGTTTGTACGAGAATATATGTTTGACTTTCTGTTTGAGATCGCGCTGATTCTCAAATGATGATACAACAATCCAATTTAATGTTGTAAATCTTAAGTGGATCATTTATTTGTTTATATATCTGAAAATATTTCTCAGATTCGTAAATTACCGTTGAGTCCATAAATTTGATTTAAACACTTTTGCCAGAAAATGCAAACATATTCTAAAAATTTAGCGATTCGTAATGACAATCTTAATTTCGCTATCTATATATATAATAGAATAGTGTCACTCACTCACTCCGTAACCCTTTTTAATCGTAATCCTGGTCATACGATGGGACCACAGCGACACTATCTAAGCTGTTTTCATTTTGAGCATTGTAATTGTTGTTTTTCTCAATCTTTTTGTTTGCTTCATGTTAAATAATCGTCTAAAAGCGGTTCCATCACCTCTCCATGTTCATCATGAGGATCTGTACGAATCCATGGATAGAATATTTTATTTGAGTGCAGTCCAGGTGTCATCGATTTCATCTTTGAATGCTTTACAAATAAAGATTGATATTTAAATGTAGGGAATGGAATATCCCTTCTCGAGTATATCTTTTTATTCTTTAATTTATGATGGAAGGTTTCATTGAATTAATCAAACTTTCTTATAGTAGCGGACTCCACGGGCATCAGCCAAAATTTAATGTTCTTATTATAAATATATATTGTTAACAAACGATCGGGTAATCATCACGGTAGCTTGTCATAAAGTATAATTCGTTATTTTTGTGAGAAATAACGATTTTCATCACAAACCCATATTTTTGACGAATAATCTATTTGTTAATGTATCAAAAGTGGCAAAAAACCTAAATTATTCTGTTGTGTAGACTTCAATACAAAAATGAGATATAAAGCCATGGAATGTCTATAAATCCACAAGTATGGTTTAATTCCATGTTTTTAAGTCTCATTGGTTGGAACTTTTGATCGACTATTTATGAGATATCTAAATGGTATATTTTTGTACATGCCATATCTGCTTATTTGTGAAAAGGATTGCCGAATGATTAGAAATACCGCCTATAATTTATGGAAAACATTTTATTGTTAACGAGCAGGTAATTCTTTAATAGGTAGATGAAGAATTTAGAATTTTTCCCAAATATATTTGGTGACAATCGAAAAAAAAAACCAACAATTGTGGTGAATGTATCTATTGAAAATAACTTGTATAAAATAACTAGATAACTTTATTCTAAAAATTAATCACAAGAATTGTTAGGTTAGGGCAGTAGATAAAATATTCCTGACCGGAAGTGGTTCGCGTGCGTGATGTTGTAAAC
>JWZT01001886.1:56952-85893 GCA_000827895.1 Thelohanellus kitauei
TTTAAGGTACTTCGCTGATTTAATTAAAGAGGAATGTTCTCCCGAACGTAAGAAATATGGTCCTTTATGCCTCGAAATAATTTTTATTGACCATTTATGATTCAGGACAATCGGTATTGCGTAATCTGGCAAAAAATGACGGTTTTTATTTGAATACTCCATTCTAATATCAAGAGGATTAAAAAAGTTTTTTTAAATGTTTTACTGTGTTCAAAACAGGATTATCGTCGTTTTTCGGAATTTTTTAGATATCGTAAAATATTGAGTCGTTTTTAACCACATTTTCTATCCACCCAATAAGTGTTTTACAGTTATTCGTTCTCGATATTGGGATTTCTAGAGCTATAACACCATTTCCAGTTCAAAAATATCATAATCTCTGCTGATGGCATTTAAAAGTTCCAATTATGCTTTTCAAGTAAAAAAGTTAAATATTTCTAATGGTTTCTATATTTGAGGATTAGTACATTATCAAGGTTAGATTAGGGAGTCGATAACGCGCAGTCGTATTATGAGATTGTAATTAGAATAACATTACAATTCTATAAGCATATTAGAAACCTTAAAATGCCATCATAGAAGAGTATGATATTCTTAAACGGAAATGGTGTTAAAAACCGCCTAAATGTTATTATTATTTCATTTCTCTACATACTTTACTTTTTAGGTATTTTTACTATATAAGATATTTATCTAAAACGGTTTTAAACCTATCGTATATTCACCAGTTAACACATTTATTTACTGCATAAAATTTGATTTTTTTTTATGAAGTAAAGATTACGGAAATTATTTTGAAATGTTCAACATTTTTCCCTATCCCGAAAGGCTGTTGGTTTAAGGATTGTACGTTTTCATAAAATGGCATTAAATTCTCAACTTAGCTACATTGACATCTACTAGGTTGTATTATTCTTGTTTGATCCGAATAATGTAGTTTTTGGAACCGTGGACAACAATAAAAAATACGCGGGGGAACAAATTTGTGAGAATGTGGTACTTGTATTAAAAAAAATCTAATTTCCTGATAATTAATATAAAAACTTAAGTTAACTCCAACCTTTTAGATCATGATTGAATTAATCGGATCAGTGGACGAACATGCCCGTTAAAATTTGATATCGAATCTCTCCTATATCTTACGCATGCGTATAAAAACGTAGCTAGGCTCCTTTGGTCCGAAATTTATAATTTGGTATAATTCTGACAAATATAGACACTAGGCCGCATGTTAGAAAGAATTATGATGATAAAAAACAGAATAAGTATCCCGTAAAAAGAGTTTTATTTATATTCGCTCACCCGATCCTGGTTTGGGGATTAAAAGGTTAATAATAAGCCAATTCAAACATATTTGTGAATGCTTGAATGGTTAATTCATTTTACTACCCTTTTACCTCCCTTTCTCGTTCCCCGAACACGAATAGTCATACACATGAATCCAAATTTAAAGAAATGGTTGTTGACGATATCGTACAAACAGGAATACTTTAGGTTCTGTGTTCAGGATCTTTTTCTGTTTATATAAATATATATATATATATATATCGTGACCCGACAAAATAGCGAACCGACAGAATAGCGATATTAACAAACTGTGAACAGCCAAGTTACTGTATCGACCTGCGAACATGTACTACATATACAGGGTTTCCATCCATTATCGCACAGCTTCCGTTTCATTTCGCACATCAGTAAAATTCAGTTTTGATACGTTCACAGTAGTTTTACGTTCCAAACGCTGACTTTCCAGAGAAATGTGCATTCTTTTTAACAAATCTCGAAACACCATGTAAACTTTTTCGACAAAACCCACATATTTTTGGCGGCTAAAAATCATAGGCCATTTTAAACACGCCTGCGCGAACTCTAAACGCTATTTTGGTTATTTCAATTTATTTCAGAATACTAATTGGTATATTTTTGAAAACAGTATTTGGGCGGTTTAAATTTTGACTACCCGTAGAAATGTGAATACCGTTTTCAATGAACATAAAAATCAATTTTTGACACAAGTCATAATTTCGGGGGCATAAAACAATACCGCTAAATTAACACGCTTGCGCTAAATTTTTCACTACATTTATAAGTTACGTTTATTTATTGTTTTAATTTTGATGTTTCGGTACAATGGTTGACATTTACCAAACTTTTTGTCAACAAAATGAGTTAAACATGATTCAAACATTACAGAAAGTAATTGTAATCGCCATAGGAAGAAAAGAATTTCGATCGCTAGCGAAAAGTAAATCACGTAAAAACACTAATAGTGCAGCAGTTACTATTTGTATTATCTGCCAATAATAATTTTATAAGGCAAATAAATGCAGTAAATTTATACACGTTGACGACTTTTGAATAAGAAACCTTAATTTAAAACGAAAATGAAACTTTCATGATGACTTTGATCTTCATTATCATGTGAGAAATCATCTTTTAAGCGATTTAATCATAGAGTGTACATATTCAAAAATTATCTTAACTGTATTTCACTTTATTATTTTGGTCCTCTTTTATATAAAGAAATACTTCAAGGGATGGAAACGTCAGTTTATGAATGTCAACCACTGTTTCGCGACATCAAAAGCTAAATAATGAAATAAACGTAAATTATCAAAGTAATGCAAAAGTTAGCGCAAGCGTGTTAATTTCGCGGTATTGTTTTATGCCCCCGAAATTATGACTTGTGTCAAAAATTGATTTTTATGTTCATTGAAAACGGTATTCACATTTCTACGGGTAGTCAAAATTTAAACCGCCCAAATACTGTTTTCAAAAATATACCAATTAGTATTCTGAAATAAATTGAAATAACCAAAATAGCGTTTAGAGTTCGCGCAGGCGTGTTTAAAATGGCCTATGATTTTTAGCCGCCAAAAATATGTGGGTTTTGTCGAAAAAGTTTACATGCTGTTTCGATATTTGTTAAAAAGAATGCACATTTCTCTGGAAAGTCAACGTTTGGAACGTAAAACTACTGTGAACATATCAAAACTGAATTTTACTGATGTGCGAAATGAAACGGAAGCTGTGCGATAATGGATGGAAACCCTGTATATGTAGTACATGTTCGCAGGTCGATACAGTAACTCGGCTGTTCACGGTTTGTTAATATTGCTATTCTGTCAGTTCGCTATTTTGTCAGTTCGCTATTTTGTCGGTTCGCTATTTTGTCGGTTCGCTATTTTGTCGGGTCGCTATTTTGTCGGTTCGCTGTTTTGTCGGTTCGCTATTTTGTCGGGTCGCTATTTTGTCGGTTCGCTATTTTGTCGGTGCACCATATATATATATATATATATATATAAGATGAAGCTCAGATTAAGCGCTTTTTTGGTTATTTATTTTAAGAGGAATAATTCAGAATCGGTAGTGATAAATTTACAAAATCTGACATGAAACATTTTCATCTTATGCACAAAGAGCCCCCTCCCCTCCGTTGACATTTATCTCTTAATTCCTTTCATGTTCAATACGAGTTACTGGTTATGATCCGTTTTGAAACATACAGCACGACGTGATTTAAACGATTTATTATCTAAGGGCTGCGTTTATTGGAATACAGGGTCAGGGTGGTTAATTCAGAGTCAGAGAATAATTAATACTAAATCTACATGGTTTCTAAAAGGATATTTTCTGAATTGTGAAAATGTATTTAATTATAGAACGAATATAGGGATGGTGATTTTACTATCGAATATGGCGATAAATGGTACCAAAAGTATCGTACGTTCAGGAAGTTTGATTGGTAAATTTTTGACTGATTCAGGATTCCTAATTCTAAAAAATACGCCTTTATAAGTTTGAATTACGAGTATATTTGTCTCAACAGCCAGATTTAACGTTCTAGATGTCATCCATGATAATTTATATGCGAAATATGACCTTGTTAGTGATTACAAAATTTATGAACATCACATACTGGTGATGCAGCCGATTGTATTTTAGGTGATAACTTAGGCTGGCGTAACATATAACTTATACATAATAGACGTTAAAAGGAGCATTCAAAGCCCTGCATTCTTTCCTTCACTTTTAAGAATTTCAGTTTGTGCATGTTTGGATATAGGATGTCAAGTTCTTCCAATATGAATTTGGAAACTATTATATTGTGTTGGTTCACAAAGATTTGACCACATGTCTCTGGACCACCACAGCCACCCCGTTTCATTTTGTAAGAAAAATGTGCTACAATATGCCAATAAACGGTTCGATGGAATCTAATATCCACATAGGCAAAAGAGTTGAGGGGCAGATATATTTCAACTTACCATCAAATGAAAAAGAGTTCAAGACGCACATAAGCATGGATGATGGACGATATTGGGACCTTGTCAAACTAGGAACAAAAACTTTGAATATCCTCAACTCTGTTGAATTCAACTTTGCACTTTACGACCCCCATAGTGTTCCTAAACATTTTGGGTTTACTGACTTTCAATATGTGAAAATCAAAGATGGTTTACAGCCGTTTATGACCCTTGATGGGGGTCATGCTTGGGCCCTAACCCCTAAAAGCGCGTCAAAATTTCTAATGATAAATTATGAGACTGCCGTTTTGTCGGTGAGCAACGATTTAAGTGCCATCATTTACAGTCTTGACCTAGGAGCCACGTGGTTAAAATTTAAAGTATTTCCTAAGAGCTCTACATTACATCATTTGGGAAGATTGTCGGATACGGATATCAAAGTTTTAATTATAACTCGATTGTCTCAAACCAATGAACTGAGATTCGATGTTGTAGACTTCTCAAATATATTCAGTTTAAATGCTTTTTATCGTAGAATTAGAGTGCAAAACGAACCATTTTCGTCAGATTCCTCTTCCGAGATCTCGCGAATTATGCTTTCGTGGATTTAAAATGGACATAATTACTCGTGACCCTGAAATTCGATGTCTCAACAAACTGCATGAGCATACGAAAGTTGAATATTTCTGCCCATGTTCATCAGAAGATTTTGGATGGTAAATTGATTGCCTAATTAGCTCTTTCAATTTCAGGCCCAAGGATGATATCTGCGTTGTCGATCCTCTCTCCAAAATCGACCAAGAATCTTTTGAGTGCAAAAAAGGGACACACTTGGATATCAAACAATTAGGGTATTTAATCATATAACCCAGATACGTTAAGTTAGCTATCGACAGCTGCGATCCACATGAATTACAGTCATATTATAACGCCTCAACAAACATTTCGTGTGTTCAAAACGGTATTTTGATTTTTTAATCAGAATTGACAAATTTCCTTATTTTGAGCTCATCAACGAACATTTACGTTTCACAGTTAACGGTAGAGGGTGGACATTATTTCAAACCACATACTATTAATGGGGATTTGAACAAAAAGATCAAACTGAACAAACCGATCGCATCTGATTACATGGGGCAACAAATATATATTCATTTGGACAAATATATTACTAGGTTTCAAATGGATGGTCAAAACATACAGGTTGTATATTTTCTCAGTGACACAATTATGGATATGGTATACGACCCACTGGCACATGTTTTGATCTACCTGAATGACCGCCAAGAGCTCAAAATATTATCGCTTCTATCAAATTACGAATATATGGTGTCTGATAGCGTCACTTGGTTCACATACTCGCCTCATCAAAGGTGAAGAGGAAACTAACCAGGTTACTGTCGACTGTAATGTCTAAAAACTATTTCTGCTACTTTGAGTTGTTACGATCGCCGACGTGTATCAAATCTTCGTTTGAGCTCCTGAAATCGTTTTTCGACCGTCAAAACTCAAGGATCTTCCTTTTGACAACAGCGAATATTTTGATTATACAACAGTTTTTAAACGATCCATCCAACATACAGGTACTATATTTGAATGAATAGTCAATGTCTGAGATTTCCGGCGTAAGCCACTTCGCCGTGTATGATGACCATTTATATTTTCTCTCGAAAGGCCAACTGCTTTACAGGAATCTGAAACAAAAAAATATTGACGTGTTGCTCATAAAAAATGCAAAATTTAACAGCCTAAAGTTGCACCGAGAATTATTTACAGGTGATATTTGTGATAATCAGATTACAAATTTACTTGCGAGAGTTTGAATTGTCCGTTTTACTGCCAACCTATGTCGACAGACAAAGTATCCTGTGGGTGCCCTCCCCCGATGATTCAACTGGATAAAAATTGCATTTGCCCTAAAGACGATTTGCATTGTAAAAGTTGGGATTCCATGACATAGTGCCTCAATGTGCTGGGTTTTTATGCAAAAATTCCAAATGCTTGATTAATAATGTCAGATGTAACGGAGTGGACGATTGCGGGGACAATAGTGACGAGATGGACTGTAAAAGTATTGATATATTGATCGAGAAAAATGTTCATCTGACACTCATTTATGTCGAAACAAATGTTTCATCAAGAATGCTGTTTGTATTATTATTATAACCCAGGTGGTCCTGTTGACATTACTATTATTGATCCTGACCCCAAGACAACTAGAATGAATAGACGTATCTACGCTTCTTTGATCACTTGTATGTACTAGTATAATGATCAGGTGTATGTTTGGCATTGCTAGTTTATCCCGCTTATCGTGCCACAAAGTGGATTTACCACATATACCGCGTGAGACGGATGAACTTGAATTTACATTCTCAAGCTCTTGGTATGATTTAAACATAATAGAACCTTTTGAATACAGCGAACTTTTGGAGGTCGAGAATCAGGGCACAGACATTATGCCCATGTGATCAATGAACAATTTTGCTTTAAAATATATCTGAAATTTACCATGCTCATATTCTTCTTTTTTATAAATTTTATTATAGGCCAACACATACTCACATTCAAAGATAAATGATGGTTTTGAACCCATCAGTAACTGTTTTGAGTCAGGATATCATGTTCATGAGTCATCGTCCCCCCTCCTCATGATCACTAATACAACATAGAATTGACAGAATGTGATTAAATAAAATCCATAATTTTCTTGGATGATTAAGATAAAAATTTACGCTATTATCATACAAATCCATGCTAAAATAGAGTTTGGATGCCTCTGTATGAACAATTTTCCACAAGCCCTCACACATAAGGTTTTGTCCTTGTGGCACCTATCAACTCAGTAAAATTTAATATAATATTTGTTTATTTAATAAATATATGTGGATAAGAGCATGAAAAAACACTGTCCAAAACGATAAAATTTTGGCCGTCGCTGAAATTCGCGATCGAAGTTACAGAAACCCTCGCAGTCGTGTTAAAATTTCGTATCGAAACTTTGATGATTCCGCTATGATGTTCAATATAGCCTACGAACAATAGATTTTATTACGCGTTTCAGACAAACAATGGCAAATAAAGGTTTGAATCTTTTCTTGGCACTTTCCTTTGTATCATTTTTAAATAAACTACGAACAATGTTTTTTTGATGTATACATCTCTTAATCAGTTTTGGCGATTGCGCATAAAGAACATGGACAAAATATGAATGTTTAACTTACAAATAAATTAAAATCTTGAGGGTATCACAAACACATTTTCATTAAAGCTTCTCAGATAGATATTGCGGTTATTTTAAAGTGCGTTTGATTACAAATAAACTTGTTTCTTGTCCTCCAAATTATGCATCAATTATTTCAATAAATTTATGCTTATATTTCAACCAGAATTATCGTATCTTAATATGGTAAATACTTCATTTATCTTGAATTTATAGATTATTTATATTTGGATGCATTTACATTAAACAGAAATAATAGAATGTATTTTTTTACTAAAATTAACTCTAGTTAAATTTCTCTAATTTATTATGATGAATTTATATGGTTTTTTCGATCAACTTAATAATCACTGAAATTCACTGTATAAAAGTTTCCCCAAATTAAAATGTTATTTCATCCTTGGTATTATAAACCTTTGATTCATTATGTTCTGCATTTTCAGTTAATTCCTATATTCTCAATACCAGCTGTTGTGAAAAACTTGAGACAGTATTCTTTAGAAATACCGCGAAAAAAATTGGAATTCGAGTGAATAGGAGGATAACTATGTAAAATAGGAAGTAATAGATGATAAATATCACATTTTATTCGATATTCAATTCAGACAGCATATCCCTTACTTTTCTATCTGAAAAATTGGCCGCACTTTTTCGGAATTTCTTACAATGCGGCACGTGAAGCGGATTCCATGCAAGCGACAAGACTTTTCCAAACACAGAAGAACGTTTAGTTTCTTCGCCACTATCCATTTTTGGTCTTGAGTTGAACAATACGGCTCTTAGGACATTAAATAAATGTCCAATATCTTTATAAAAACTCATGTTAAACTGGTTTTTGTCTTTTACCTCCTTTCTGTATCCATTGATTTACACCAACATTTATTGGTTTGTGGCGATCAATTCCTTTACGGTTTGGCAACAAGAGTGTATTGTTAATTTTTGAAATTGACTTAAAAAAAAAGAAAGTGGCTTAAAAAACATTTATAAAACCGATAGTCCAAGAAATTTGTAATTTTGGGCCAATTTAAGTTTACCGCCAGGATTATTAAATAGATCGAAAAAAACTATTCTGTGATAAATTATCAAGGATGCTAATGTTCATGGGATATTCCACGCAAAATCCGAGCTCTCGATTCTATAATTCTTTTCTATTTTATTGATCATGCCGATGTGTAACTATACATTAAATCCAAAATATTCCTAACACATACATGTTTCCATTTTTCGNCAAATCTAGATTTTTTTAAATAGTATTTTATCAATATGTATCACTTAAAAAATAATTTCTACATTTATTCATCAAGTTCCTCTAATAAAGGACACTTTCTTTTCTATTTGTGCATCTTTCAGTAATGGCTATCACAGTCGAAAGTTGTAATTTCTATAGCGGTGCTTCCGATTAAATAGGCAGTTTTCTGATTCAGGTACTTTGGTATTTCCATTTTCTTACATTTTGGGTACAAATTTTCGAATCTGGATGAGGAAAGGCGAGTAGGGAGGAAGGTATATTACCCAGCGGACTTTCTCTTGTATCATGGTCTGGACCCTATTGGTGATGTGAAACTGAATGTTGTCAATTGTGAAAATACATTCGAGTATTCCACTGGAAAAGAACCGTTCAACAGCCTCCATGACGTATCCATAAAAATGTTCTTTATTAAATGTGATGATCATGTGCCTTGAAGAATGCTAAGTTAGCAGCGTCCCATAGAACAGAAATCTACCTGTTCAATTTAATCGAAAGTGCCTCAATAGAAATTACACCTTCCGTCTGGGATATCTATATCCAAAATATTCTAAAATACAACAGAAAAGGTTATTAAGGAAAGACAAACAACTAATAGATGTATAGTTTATTCTTTTTTGTGCTAAATATTAATAAAATATTAGTTAAAAAAATGTGACGGACTTGATCGGGTAACCGCATATATGAGTTGAATTGGTTTGATTCGATTTTTCTACCACTAAATATTTTGGATAGTTCAACGTTTTCTTCAATTCGATCATTGATTGTACAATCCGTTTAAAAAGACGTCATTCTGAAGTATGCTCTATAGAATCACATTAATGATCATATCTGATTTCAAACAAATTATATAAGAATATCAACGAGTGAATGGTATTAACTTACAATTATGTCAATGGCCCCAAAAGTACCTTCAACCTCGCAACAACTCAGCTAATACGTCAAATAAGGTCGGACAAATCACAGACGTGTTTTGAGGATATTTGTTTAAAAATTGTTATTTTTTCCCTCAATGTCTGTTCGATAATTTTAAATACTCTCTAGATTCAAAAATATTTATGACGAGTGTTTTCGATATTTGGATACGTCCGAAATCGTTCGAACATCTAAATTAGTCAATCTCATACAGTAAATCCATCCAAAAATATTCAATTGATTGTAATGTGTCAGCTAGACGCCCGTAGTCATGACACCTAATTGATTGGCCTTTCAATATTCTCTTATTTGAATTTGAAAGCCCACATCTCTAAATCCGTATTCTATGACAATTTTGTATTTTTAATAGTATTTTTATGTTCTGACACAACTTTGAATAATGATAAAGACGATTTATTTATTCGGTTAATAATTAATATTACGAGTACCAAGCTAGAACATTAACATCCGTTTCAATTATTTGAAAGTTTTATTATGAGTTTTACTTCAGAAAAAAAAAGTTATGAATATAACACTCATTCATCGGCAATAAAATTTTCAAGTAGGACCATTCTGATAGGTATCTCATAATTAAATGTATGGTTTTTTGGCCGACTTAATAATCGTTTCAAACAACCAAATAAAAATGCCAAATATCAAAAGATTCTTGCATAGATTGAATATTGAGCCTTTCATTAGTCATCTGGTGAATTTTTAATCATTTAAATGTTTTCAAACATTCTGTAAGGATCAGATGTCGAGCATACCGTTAAATTTAATTTTTGCCCAACATCAAATAATAACTGAGAAACAGGCGAAAAAAAATGATAGCCACGAATGACAACAGGATTCTGTCGTTCTTAACCTATACGATTTAAACGATTCAAAAATTCCTTTCCTCCAATAATTTTGAATTATTTATTTACGAATGGATTCGCTGAAGGCAATGTTCAAATCTTTCGCTATTCACCATACAACAAAATTAAGAACGAGAGCGTTCGAATCCCGTAATTTGGCTATTCATTTTTCCATCAGTTTGTCAAATCCACTTTGATGTTTGGGAAAAATTAAACAAACTTTATGCGCTAGGCTCATCATGAAAGAAATTAAATGAGCTAAAAATTCACAAGATGATCAATGAAAAGATTATTATCCCATCTATGCCATAATTTTTTTCATTTTTAGCAACCTTTATTAAGTTGCTTGCAACGATTATTATGTAGGTCGAAAAACCATATATTCCTTATGTATTAAGAATATCCCATACTTGAAATCATTACATTCGTCAAATATCGAACTGAGATATATTTCCCATGAAACAACGACCTTTTACGATTAGTATACTTTTATCAAATCAGCGACATTTTTATCTATTCTTCTTGTTATAAATGTTTAACAAGATCATCCAAAATATAAAGTCGACTATAAAATCATTTTTACAAAAGTTAGCTCAATTGAGTATTGTAGACTAAGGATCGACTTTGAAAATTACTGTAATATACTTGATATAATATTCTCAATTAATCCATATATCTCTATGATTCAATTGTTGACTCATTAGAATGACCGAATTTTTAGATGAATACCTTTCCCTATTGATAACTACATACATAATAAAAATTGTTTTTATCAACCATACTGACGTTACCTGTATTTATTTCAGAATTTTATTTTATATTTGGCGTCAACATACATGGTAAAGAGTTCATTATTCATTTTGGATTACATTCGATAATTTAGATAATTTATATTTTGGATTAAGCACCACAAAAATTGTCTCTCTTTCATTTCGAGGGTCGCCAAAACATAAAATCATTAACATTTATAGATAAAAAAATAGGTTTAGATCATCTAAAGTCTATCCTAAGGGGTAAGACGAAACCTATTGATAGGAAACCCTGATAAATCGAATACTGTTTATCGACGAAGTTTCAATTAATAATCAGTTTACTCAATCCACATTAATAACAGCTATAATTTGGAAATAACAATTGATGCACAACACAGTCTCGCCAAATATCAACATCTAAACATTTTTATAAATGACTGCTTGAATATAGTGTTTCGTATTCTACGACAGAAAATGATTAATCCCAATTTAGATAAAATACTGATACCTGTCAACTGACGAACAGTTTTTATCAGTTAATAAGCCATCAATGAAATTGGAATGTTCTTAAAAACCTCACAATTAAATTTAGAAACACATATTTTAAAGTTTTACAGCAGTGGTTGGTTTTATATTAATACTTTTGAAAAACTAATAATTAAATTAATGACTGATCATGCATGTTCTGAGTATGCGTAGCATGCGTAATACGGTTGAATCTTCATTCGCTGTCTTGTTATTCTGTCCGTTACAAATTATAGTAACTCTTCTGCTTTTTTTAATACCTGAAAATGTTTAATGAAAATTTTAGAATCAGATTAAAAATGAAACATGGAATCAAAGCATAGCTTGATAATATGATATACAGTCAACTCTGGTTTAATTCACAGCAATCAGGTGCACAGTCTAGTTAACTGCACAAAAAGTTTCCGTTTAATATCAATGTAACTATTTATTGACTCCAGATATTTGCACACTACGGTTAAGTGCCGATTTTTCTGGTTACGAGGATGTAAACTTAACCAATGTTGACGGTTTAGGTACACCTTATCATCACCTGACATTTCAACAAACACAATTTGATGATTGATAATTAAAGGAATGCACGATAAAGCGAATGATCAAGAGTAGTCTTTCTTTGATGCCGACAGATAAATAATAGAGCAGCATAGCAGAATATGTATATGCTAAAGAGATTAAAAAGATCGTAATTCCCAGCCATAATGTTCGGTTATAGGGGTTTTCGTTCTATTTAATAATCTTGGCAATGTTTATTATAAAAGTTGCTACAAATCAAACAATAATTGCACGAGAGAGAAAATTAACATTATTTTATCAACTTTCATCTTTTCAGTCCATCATAAAAATTTCAGGCAAACCAACAACTGGAAAAACCATATATACACATTAAGCGAATGATGTTTGCTACAACAGTGTTTGCATTGTTTGTATGTGAGTCAAACAAGGAGGAGAGTATTTATGATTGTTTTGTTCTTGAAATTTGTCGGAAATTTGAGAGATTTCAGCAACCCTGTATTTCTAATGAACTTTATGTGAATGGGTTGGATGTATGATTTCGGTTTGTTCTTATTGTCAATCCGCCATAAATCAAAATGGAAATCCATAAACCCCTGGTTTGATTGACGTCTCAATATTTGTTAAATTCGTTTTCACACTCTGATTCGTGTTTGATAACAAACTGTTTTTGACTTTGTTAAATCTTAAAAAAATCCGAATGACCTATAAATTTAAATGGTTGATATATAAACGTTAATTATCATTTTTGGTGCAATTATTTTTTGATTCGTAGAAAAATTTATTAAATAGGTTGCAAAGATTATTAAATTGATCAAAACCTCTATATTTACACAATGAACTTTCAATTACATTGTGATTTACTAACACCAAAACATGGACAAAAAAATGTCATATCTTATAAATAAATTTCATTCAAATATTTTTAATATAATTTAAAAGCACTATAGAATCACTTAGGGGATTAATGAAACAATGGCTTGATATTTTAAAACTTGGTTCACAACGTGTCTAGTATGAGATACTTTTTAATTTAAGGAACCCGTATAAAGTTAACAGAATCAACGAACTGATATGTATTTTATTGATCTATGATCACGCCGAATATGCGGTATAATCCGTGATGTTATATATGACAATGAATCACTCCTCAAATATTATCCTGCTTATTTGGATCACCATAGAAATCTCATCAGTAGATTTTCGGTGTTTATGTAGTGGCAATTTAGTTTGCACAGGGGTAACTATTTTTAATATTTTACTTTTTGTGGTAATTTTTTTGTTTGTTTATTTCTTTATTAAATTTTATCAAAACCTATCATGTATACACTAGACATCAAAAAATTTATAAACTACCTAATGAACGAACGAACATATCCGAATTCAAACGAATTACAATGAATGCATTTTACGCATGGTTATTGATTTACACGCAGTCTAAATGCCTTACACAAGATTTTTGAATGAGTGTCAAATGAAAAATCAGGATAACATCAATTTTTTTTTTCGCATTAATTCGATATTT
Organism: Thelohanellus kitauei; assembly: GCA_000827895.1. Lineage (NCBI taxonomy): Eukaryota > Metazoa > Cnidaria > Myxozoa > Bivalvulida > Myxobolidae > Thelohanellus > Thelohanellus kitauei. The sequence goes on from JWZT01001886.1 coordinate 70,753, forward strand.
TCCTACTTAGAAACGATATTACACGACACATTATTGTTTTGTGAAGGCAAGACCACATGGTCGATGCTAATAATATATAAACTTTATTATTTGACGATTCTCACACTGTTTCAAACAATACGAATTGATTATGTTGATCTCCAACATACAGGGTTTTCGGTTCAATTTCGATCGCTTTCGGTTGAATTTCATTGTTTTGAAAAAAGTTGAAAATTAACAAAAAAACACATCTAAGTTTTAACAAATACGTTTAGAAAATAATTTCATTGATAAATGATAAACGAATAAACATTTTAATGTTTCTGCATCAACCATGGCAGTCAGATATTTCTCAAAGAAATTTAGAAATCATCATCAAGAAGATCTCTGATATGTTTGTTTAATCTGGAGTCATTTTTATGGGTTTATCTCACCACTCTGTTTTTCTCGACACTTGCCCCTTTTCGAAACTTGTGGAGAATACTAGACACAGTCGATCTAGTTGAATTTTCGTAATTAGATATTGTTGCTATTGAGGTTGCAGCCTCATCAGTGGCAACAAATATTGTTCGTATACCTTCATAGATTTTATCGCAGGTTCTGTGACTATAACTGGATTTATGTTTTCGACAGCTAAATAATTCCAAATTCATTATTTTGTAGAAATTGTAAATCGTTGGTATGTATGATATGTCCATTTTTAAAACGTCGAAAAGGAACAGAAAGCCCTGTAAAAAACATCAGAGATCTTCTTGATGAGGATTTCCAAATTTCTTTGAGAAATATCTGACTGCCATGGTTGATACAAAAACATTAAAACGTTTATTCGTCTATCATTTAACAATGAAATTATTACCTAAACCAATTTTTTTAAAACTTAGATGAGTTTTATTTTTTAATTTTCTACCTTTTTTCAAAAAAAACGAAATTGAACCGAAAATCCTCTAACAACTTCAGACGTGTGTAATTTTTTATAACTCCTTTATCAACATAAATTATTTCAAAATTGACCCTATATAATTTATCCTCGGTTACCGATTATAACCGATATATTCTGAATAAACAAAAGATTTCGAATTTCTGGAATACGGCGTCTATGCAGAGGGCTCGTCGAATGAACGTTAAATGCCATTCCAATATTCAATTATTAACTTCTGAAATGCCAACCGTTTAAGTGTTAAAAATGAGCGGTTCTTTCTTAAAAGGTATATGCGAGATCTCTTAAAAATGTACCCACAACTGTTTTTGTGATTTTAGGCAAGCATCATCAATTTAGCGTATATTTTATCACTTCATTTGTAAATATTTTACATTTAAAAATCATGTAAGTTATATCTTAAACTGATTCATTGAAATTTCTTGGATGAATATTTTAAATTCAGATTACTGTTTCGGTTTCAGAAGATATCTATGATATTTCCTTTCCAATCTCAGATTTAGATTCATTTGGCATGCCGGGATACTTTAAATAGACTATTTTTAGATATAGTTACAAAAGTTGTGATTTAGATCATACGAGTATGCTGGCCATTTTATACCATCATTATAATGTTTACAAAATTCAACGGTAATCAATCTTTGATATGAATGCTCGTTAGTACATGGACAACCTCATCTGATAAATAGGTCGTGTCACGGGTTAAAAAAAAGCCCAGTCGCCTGATGTTTGTGAAATGCGTTAAACTAAGTTATGAATTTTGTACGTAAGAGATTTGCATAACTTTCTGAAGCTACAAACAGTCAAAAAAAGTCACAAATTATTTACAGTTTCTCTATGATATACCACTTAACCAATCTTTGGTTGAGTGGGTTTTAAAATAAATATATGCCGGTACTCATTTTCAAAAAGAGAGCAGTTCTGTTTTTTAACTCATTTGATTAGCCAAACGTGAATTTCGATTTGAAAAAATCAAAGACAATAAAGATCAAGTATCATATGATTCTTAACCGAAATTTTAATTAGAATCTGAACGAGCAGACACATGTATCTGATTTAGCACTTTTAAGATTGAATTTTATAAAGTATTTACTGTATCTTCTTTGCCTTTTATTTTGATGCTTTATTGAGGAATTCACGATTGAGTTTTTACTCTTGTTAATAACTTTTTTGACTATTGATGCAAATGTCTTCAATTCTTTGAACATATTTCGAATTTCACTTTGGAATCTTCTGTACGTCATACATGTATCATAATTTGGACCCTGCATTGCTGATTTTCCTTTAACATCGAAAAAATTCATACCTATTTAGTTTATTCGTTTTACCCATCATATCGGCGTGAATCGATTTAAATATAATCTGTTAATTTTCATTAATCGATAATAAATATTTTTGAAAAAACGCTACACTCTAATGCAGAAAAAAATTTTTTATTGAAAGACAAATAGTCCCACAAACATCTTGAAAAATATATGTACCAAAAACTACGATATATAGAGTTATATCCGCAAATGAAGCATAATTATGAATAAAAATTTGGATGAAACAATTTTTAGGCCTATGAGAAATATATCTATTTTTTAGGAGTTATCTCTAAAGACATGATCTAACTTCTACCAACATTATAATTGTATAAATACTAAGTTTTGCTGAAAAATGTCATCATATGAACAACTTAAATTTATTGAGATAACTGATAATATTTATAGGCGCCATATCATCACATTTAAAGTGTTGCAGATTATAAATTTTATGCCGTATTTAATGAAAAAATAAATCATTCGTAATTGCTGTTTAGTATGTCAATTAACAGTTTATTTTAAATCCAGCTGAAATGCCACATTGGTCTGTGTTCTGATTGCGTCTGATAAAATATTTTGTTTCATTTTCTACCCTTTTTTTCTGAACACTAAACAAAACTTTTGTTTGCAAAGTTCAATGCTAATTTTGACAAGTTTAATTAAAAACAGAGTTACAAATATACTTTTTATTCCCTAAATTGATTACCTTAAGCATTGTACATTAGGTTTCACAAAAATCCATATTTCAATGTAGACGTCTTGTCGACCAATATGTTATAGATTATTAGTTGCTGTAATTATTAACCTTTTTGTCTAGAGCAGTAGTTGTCACATATTTTGCCTGATACACAAATAATAAGCATTAATTTTAGCGCCCCACAGGGATATTTTTAGCAACATTCATGTGCCGAGTCACACATTTAGTAAAACACTGTTTAATAATAACTGACTTGTCCAAAATCTATAATCCATTAAATGCTTTCATAGTTTTGGAAATATCAGAAAATTTTTAACCAACACTGTATCAATACCATCAATTCTATAATAGAGTATGATAGGTATTTAACCTCTTGGGTTGATATCAAAATTAATTCAAAATTATCCAAAGAATGAGAAATCACAAATACTTTTCAAAAATACAACAAACTATTAATTTCGGATTAAAAATACTGTGCATATTTAATATATAAATGTCTATTGAAGTTTAATCCTGAAGTGAATGCGACAGGAATCTTATTGCCTGTTTGACGATTTTTATCAATTAAAACGTGTTTACCTTGGCTGGAAACTTTGTATACCATTAGGTAATATATAAATAGATGTTCCCACAGATATCACAGTACTATTTGATTGAGTCAAGTATAATATTATACGATAACATAAAACGAACAGTACGAACATTATTTTCTCGATACGAAAGCATGCGAAGAAAAATGATCATGAAAGGCCTTTCGATTGATATTATTAAGTTAACCTTGGTAATTTGTTCCAAAATTATCGACTAATAAATGAATTCTCTCAGTTTAGATGACATACCTGATTTGATTTTAAAAATAGTGATATCATGAATATTCATCTGTGAACACCCTCTTTCGTTTTATTTAATTTTGGGGGGTATCTATGATGAAATCTAGTGATTATATGTATTTTCGACAAAAGTATCATCTATTGGTGTCATTTTTTGACTCATAATTGAATATTGAGCTATGGTGAATGAACGATATTTTTTTAAAACACCTTTGTTCTTGAATCTTTTTGTGATTGCTAGATGGGCTCCATTTTGATATTGACGAACCGTTATATGATTTAAAAAAAATTAATGTTCATATATATATTATTTATATCAAATTTAATACCATTAAGGATATTCTGGAAAAGCTACATGAAGCTGCGCGTATGATACATGGTAACAATCTAGATGATGACGTTGAAATGGTAATCTAAATCATTGATAAGTCAATGCCTTTGTATGTGTACTGCGTTCAGCATTCATCGCGAGGCGATGGCAGTGATTATTTTATTCCAATCTTGTCAGACATATGGTATCGATGCGAAAAATATAAATACGACGACTGTCATACCTTGTCCGCTTTGATCGAAGATTGTTTAAAGAAAAATGTGGTAATTCTATTTCAAAATAAAGGCATTTATTATGGATTTAAAGGATGGAATACAGGAATAAGGTTTTGGTTTATTTTGAAAATATCTTGAAGTTTATTTTAATATTAATATTTTACATTTGATGTTTTTCAAGTTGTCATTCTTTTCATTTCGAATACGTTTTCGGAAAAAATGTTAAAATCCGCATAAACTTTAATAACATGGGTTGCGTGCGCAATTAGAGATTGCGGAATAAATACCAAATTGTAAATATATATGAAGTTATATTTTGTGCTTCTAATTTAAAATCATGATAATTTTGGCAATTTAATTTTACGGACGCCCATAATGCTCATCTATATTGTTACTATTCAGCCAACTGATATGACCTATCCAATTTATGTTCCCAATATCAGAACATGTTCTGTGGATTGTATAAAAATAAATCTCTTTGCGCAGTTCACAATTTATCGTTGCAATCATTTAAGTAAATAGATAATAAACAAGAAATATTCTGAATGTGAGGTCGAATCGTCATAGTGGCTAAATAGGAAGTATTCGATTGCCTTTGGATATTTTTCATTGATATAATAGAAAAACACTTGGTGATAACGCTTGAAAATATTTTGATAGGATCATTTATGTACGAATTCTATCAGTAAATAAAATTTAGTAAATTTATGACTTCAAAAAACACCCTAGATAGTTACAGCGCCATTCATAACGGTTTTAGAAAGTACTTAAATGCATGTGAATAAAACAGGTTTAATTTATCTCTGAAATCGTACTTAGGGGTTTTGAGGATTGTGTGAATGCAACGAATATCAATTCAAAGGAAAACATGCGCATTAGTAGTATTCGAATATTGTTTTCCCTAAACAGGGAAAATTTACTCGGTTTTAAAAAGAAAGAGAAAATGAATATATATATATTTTTTTTTAGTAAATACATGTTAATTTCATTTTAAAATTTTTTGACGAAAAATGAGAATATATAGATATGATTTGTATTTTAATTAATATATTGATATTATATATTTTTGAATATAATAAATCTACCAATCACTTTTATTTGAACAATGCGCTTTGATATAAAAATATCGGACATATATCTCATGAATCATGCTGCCGAATATCAAAATTCCATTCCCAAGAGTTTAAAAATTTGAAGAAACAGAGAATATGAAATAGAGATATTAATATATTTATTGATATTCATAAATCACTGTGGCCAAAATGAATATCATATAGTGAAATGGAAGGGAATATAAAAGTGTCCTACATTTAAAAGCTGTTGAATCTCCGAACCAAATGAAGTAACTTAAACTTTAAAGAAATATGTCCCAGTAGGCAATAAATCATTTTAGGCGATAAATCACGGCCATATACGTCCAGTAAATATGGTTGTAAAATACAGTAAACCCTGTCTAATTTTCAGATAATTGGCGGGACAATTTTCAAACAACGTTAAAAAGCTAGGGTAGAAAAATAGACAATGTTTTCAAACAATAAGTGTAAAATGCAGTAAAACCCATTAATTTACGACAAAATAGCATGAAAATTTATATTTCACTCCATTTCACACAGTATCTAGTGCTTCTCTAGCTTCTGCAAGTTAATGAGTTCAGTATTATATACTTTGTGTTAAAATGAACTATTAATTTTTTGAACTTGTCAAAAATCTAACGAATCGGCGACGAATCTTCGATTCCATATACAGAAACATATTAAATATACTCGACAAATTCTTTCCTTTTTAATGGCAAGTTTAATATTAATATTGGATTTTATCACTTATTCTGCGCATTTTTTTTAATATAAAAAATGAAAATAACCATATTGTAATTCTAGACAAAATTTAAGGAAAATTGTTTTTTGACCGAAAAATCGACAGAGAGAAAAATAAAGAGGATTTACTGTAATTGATCTGACAAAGCTGATTTGATTTGAATATTCAGTCTAGCACGAATAAATTATTTTTTTAATTAAAACCGAATATAAAATAAAACGATGTTTAAGATAATGTGCGCAATATCAATGAAAAGAAAATTAATGAATAGAAATAATTCGCAAAAAACGAATAATTAATTGCAATATACAGAAAATTGTACTTGCGCAATCCGAATTCGGCATTGAGTTCTTAAACTTTCTTCATTCACTTTCATAGATATCAAATAAAATTCAAACAGACAAAAATTAAAAAAAAAACCGCTTTTAAAACAAAACTTTGACCGTATAAATAATTGTTAAAAATAATGAGGTTGACCAAGTCTGTTGAGTCAGGTTTTTATCTTATCTAAAGGAGATAGGTATATTTTTTTAATATGGAAAGTATTGTTTAATAACTAGGCCGTGCAACGATGAACAAAAAATTATTGAAGAATGACATGAGATGCGTCAATTTCAAATATATTTGATAGCAAAGTTTATTATTAATCCGCCAGCATCATGTGTGGTGGTTCATTTTCCGCTTCCAGTAGTTCATGGTATCCCATATCTAAAGTAATTTTACTTAATACCAAAACCAGAGATGTTGGAATTCAATCTCAAAAATCTAGGACCGTGTTTAATGCATAACCACTTGAGTGTCAGATAGCCGGGATACCCTAGCAATACAAAAACTGTCCCTAAATATTATTGTTTTTCGTACAAATGATCATGAGAACGTAAAATGTTCGCATCTTTTTTGAACCTGCCATCGGGTCGATCACCTTTATGTCGACTGGACCACCTAGGTTAAACATTGGTTTACAAACGGCATCCCTGTCAAAACATTTATTCCCACATAAATGCGTATCAGATGAACATATTTCTGAATCACAATGTCAATACTTGTGCAGTTCATTTCGTCACTGTTGTCTCCGCAATCATCGACTCCATTGCATCTGACATTATTCCGTAAGCATTTTGAATTGTTGCATTTAAAGCCAGCACATCGAGGAACTGGATCAAAGACATCAAACATGCACAGTTTGTGTGATCTTTTGGGCATATGCACTTATTGGCCACGAGTTCCAATGGAGACGGACACCCACATGTTACTTCAGCAGTCAATGATAACTGACAGAAAAACGGACAGTTCAAGCCCTCACATATGTATTTGAAATCTGTCTCAATCAATCCTAACTCTCAAATGATCCTCGGTGCAACTTCAGGCCAGTTAATTTATAACCTTTGACCAAAACGTCCGAATAATTATGTTTCAGATTTCCATACATCAGTTCTCCGTTCACCAGAAAATATAAATTGTCATCATGAACTGCGAATTGGCTCACCTCATGAATTTCATTCAATGGCTAGGTATTACGAGCCAATACCTGTAAGCTTGTAGGATCTTTGGAAAATGTTTGGATCTTCAAAATATTGGCTGTGGTCAAAAGGAAGACCTTTGAATTTCGAAAGTCTACGAATGATTGCAGAATATCAAAAGACGATTTGACGCATTTAGGCGTTTCCAAAAACTCGCCGTAGCAGAAAACGTTTTTCGACATTACCATCGACAATAACCTAATAAAGCCTCATCATCACCTATGATGCTGCGAGTATGTGAACCAGGTGACACTTTCGGACACCACGTGTTCGTAATTCGTTAGGAGGGATAAAATTTTCAGCTGTTGACGGTTGGTAAGGTAGATAAAAACATGGTATTCTGGATCATATACCATATCGATAATGGCGTCATTCATGTAGTAAAGAACTTTTATATTTTGATCACGCGATCGAAACCGAGTGATATAATTGTCCAAATAATTATAGAGGCGTTGCTGGAGGTAATCAAACGTGGTCGGTTGTTTGAGATTGGCTTTTTTATTCACGTACACTTGAATAGGCTGATGTTTGCGAAAGTAGCCACCGGATAACATAATTTGGGAAACGTACATCTTCCAAGGAGAGCTCAAAATAAGGAAATTGTTCAATTCTAATTACAAAATATCAAACCGTTTAAAGCACACGGAACGTTATCGGAAACTTTATAATAACGTTGTGTTTCGCGAGAGTCGCAGCTGTCATGTGCAAACTTTATATATCTAAATCACGCAAGGTAATACCCGAATCTCGTGATATCATTGTTGACCCCCTTTTCACAGGTAAAAGGCGTTTCTGTGATGTTAGAGAGAGGATCAAGGACGCAAATGCCATCTTTTAGATGAAAATTGAAATCACTTAATTAGAAGCTATTTTACCAGACAAAATCATCTGATGAGCATGGGCATAATGATTCCACATATGTGAACTGCCCATATTTGTTGGCGCACAATATATTGGGATCACGTGTAACGATATTGATATTTTGTCCACGATGACAAAATCCGCGAGATCTCGGAAGTGGAACATGTAGAAATTGTTTCATGAGACAGTCAGATTCTAGGTTAACAACAGAAAAACGGAAAATATTTGAGAAGTCTAGAATATCGAATCTCAGTTCTTTGGTTTCAGAATTTCGCGTGACGATTACAACCGAGAGGTCAGAATCCGATAATTGTCCAAAATGGTGCAATGTAGAGTTGTTTGGAAGCAGTTCGTGGGATAACCAAGTTGCTCCTTTGTCCAAACTGTAAATGATTGCACGCAAATCATGACTTAATGATATGATAACTGTCTCTAAATTGAGCATGATGATCCGCGTAGAGCTTTTTGGTGTAGGATTCCAAGAATGCCCGCCATTAATGGTCATAAATGGCTGTAAACCATCTTCCAATTTCTCGTATTGAAAGTCATACCAATCGAAATGTTCTGGTACGCTATGAAGGTCGTGAAGTGCAAAGTTGAATCTTACGTGTTGTGCGTACTTTAACGGTTTTGTGTCAATTTTTGCCACGTCCCAGATTTTCCCATCGTTTATAGATCTATGACTCGCAAAATGATGATTATTTGATGGCAAGTTCATGTACACAAGCCCCTCAAATCTTGGATCTATGAGGATGTTAGACTCAACCGAACCACTTAGAGGTTCACTGTAACAGGCCTTTCTAACAAAATGAAACGCTTTGGGTATCGTAGTCCAGAGACACGTCATCAAATTTTCGTCAACCAACAAGAGATAATGGTTTCCAAATGCATGTTGAAAGAACTTGACATCCTGATTGATTGGAATATGCAAACTTTGATCTTTAAAAGTGAAGGAAAGTGAGTCAGGTTATGAGTGTTTTTTCCGAGGTCAATTATTGACAAATTATACGTTTTCTCAGCCTATCGACAATAATGTATCCTACATTCGACTGCATAACCAAGATGTGGTTATGGTAGAGTTTGTAATCACTTACAAGGCTGACCTTCATGGCTGATTCTCCCGGAATCAGAGTATTCACATGCAACTCAATTTTGTAAAAAATTACTCGTTTTTACTATCAATAAAGATGTATTTTTCCGAATCATGAACCCTAGGCTCATTTGAAGGTTCACCAGTCAAATTTTCTGTATGAAAGAAAATACACTGTCCAATGGGCTCCATAATTTTGAGTGAAATCTGCATCAACCATAACCCGCTATCATTATGAAAAAGTTAAAATGGAGAGAAATATGTCTAGTAAAAATGTAACTGATGCTAATTCATAATAGTTTCACTTTAGGTCGCTTATCTAACTTTTAAGATTCTCCCATATGTGGAGGTTTTTTGTAGTGTAAATCTCACGTTGTTAACTATACTTTGTTAAGTTTAGTCCTCTATTTACTGATATGTGCATCATAAAAGACGCTGTTTTTTATACGAGCCGTTATAAAAAATAATCTGAACCCTAACTTATATATTCAAAGGATTCACATTCAAATACGAGTTAATTTATATAAAAGAATCAAAAATTTTTAGCGTAGTAAAGTATCTCATATCACAGTTATGACCATGAAACCCCGAAAACCGTTAATGTGAGCGATAAAGAGATTTATAGCATAAAGCGCATGAAATTTCAGATGATAGATGATGTGCAATTACTGTTTTGCATGACTTTAAGTAGGGTTGCAACATGAAATTCCCATCCTTCGAATGAGACGAATCTTTATTCAATGTAACTCATAAAATGTATAATTTTGTGGCCAGATACATTCAGTTGTTCGTGGTAAATTTCTACACATTCAGTAAATGAATTAAAATTGATAATTTTTCGATTTAACTTAAGGATAGAATGAATTAGAAAATATTACATTTCCAGAAATAAATCTACCCTATTTTCTAGTGTATAGAGCGCACAGGTATATAAGCCAGACCCCAGAATTTTTCATGCAAATAATATTTTGTACATAGGTTAAACAACACCTGCGTAGAGGCCCCAGAGTTTAACTCTGAAAAAATCTATGGCTTATATTCAAGAAATCATTTTAAAAATGCATACATCTTTCCGATGGTTTTATAAGCCACAGGGTTCGAATTTTCACAAAATTTGAGAAAAAATGCCAGGCTTGTACACAACAAAGTACGGTAAATACGAAATAAATAACGTTTCGTGACATTAAACAAGGTTCGAATGAATAATAATCAATCATCTATCAGCGTATGTAATATTGATGATCAGAAACTGTGTATTAATCAATAACTCGAAGTATTTTTTTATTTTTTGATAAGAAAATACCATTATTTGTAATGTAAAGATAATAAATACAGCAGATCACTGATAGAATAGACTACCTATTCATTTAATTACCATTACTTAAAATCCGTTTCTTAATTGATAATACATTAAAATTCGATGAGAAAAAGAAATGAAATAATAACTAAGCTCGTCATTAATCAATGACAGACATCAAGCAAAAAAGTCGCTAGCCTTGCGTGGGCTCAGAAACTAATTTTACTGTCATGTGTCGGATTAAATTTCCATGAATATTTCAAAAAAGCTTGGCTGCAGTTAAAAATACGAACATTAAAACCCACAATTAACATAACAATAATTTTAAATCCAGAAGAACAAAGGCCAAAGAAATCCATACTCGTACAATATTTTTACGGAAGTCGGAATTCAACTAATCACCCGAATCATATAGCCATAATATGTGGTTCGCATATCTGTCCCGATAAATGCATGCTTATACTTAGTATAGTGGGCCGAAAAGGCATTAGTGCCAAATAACTAGTTCCATGATATCTGCAATAACAAGGCTGTAAATATCTCTATAAATATCTATTCGTTGATAGTTTTATGATGTATAATAAAAAATATTTTAACGATAGGCATCTCTAAAACTAATGTATTCAACATTTTATTTCAGTTTATTAAAAACAAAACAAAAAAAAATAATTGAACCCCTGATTTTGGGAAATATCCAAAAGATATTTTTATTGATAACGACGATATGATCCGGCAATTACGTTATAAAAATATTGGATATTTAGCTCTCCAACATTTTCTTTATTACGAAAATAACGAAGATTTACAAAAAATTGTGGCTCAATTCAGGAAAATTTTAAAACCTTTTAATAATTTTTCGTTATATAGCACACTTCTAAAAAAAGAAATTTATGTGCATTTAACTTAATTTCAAAACAAGTCAGAACATCTTGCAGGGTTTTCTAACCAAACTAGCTTTTATACAAACCAATTTAGAATGGCATTTATTGTGGCTGTTGCCAGTTTGATCTAGATTTTCGTCCGTCAAATTGAACTGGTAAAGAATTTAACTGATAACCGCCACATAAAACAGAAGCCCCCAAGTGGACTGGACAAACGCTTATTTAATCTTAAAACCTTGTATTGGTTTAAAATCTTGAACTCATGTAAGGCATAGTATATGTTTTCAGTCAGATATTAAATCAGAGTAAAAATCTGATAAAAAATATGTGTGAAGGGAAACTAGAGTACAAAAAGATCCAATCTCAAATGAAACAAACTCAAATGAGTATTTAATTAACCCCAGGGATTCATGATATGTGCCAACTAAGTGCATGGTTGATGTCACAAATGGGGGTTCAATCGATAAGCGAGAAAAACGTGGAGGATATTATTCACATGGATTCTACCAAAAATAATTAGACAAAAAAGTAATAAAATGGGCGTCAAACCTCATTTAAGGAGTGGCTGTTAAAGTTGAATTAAAAAATACATGAGCAGAGGGATGAAATGTGTTGGTACACTTCATCCACACTTGGCATCGAACATCCTCATCCCAAATACGAATAATTAAAATAATGATGTCATTCCCCCAACCTTTGAGAGGATGGATTGTCGATGATGTTATTACACATTTAATGATACGATCAAGAAAAATTGTTCTCAACTTTATTCAATAAAATAACATCATGTATATTTATGACGTCAAGCATACCTTCGATTGGGTTGGGTATCTGATAATCATGTTAGGATGATCAGGGTGTGGTACATACGTGTAATTGAGAACGAGGGGCTGGAGATGCTCAGTTTTCAGGTTTTCATCGATAAAGAACGCAATATTTTGGGATTTGGAAATGCAGAACATTTTGTCTCCTGACGGTATAATTTGATCGATGTCTATGGTTGTGTTGTTTGGCGTCTTTAATTCTACCAAGCTAAAGTCGGTGTTTGATTCATCATATTTGTAGATGGCTCCCTTTTCGGGTCCAGTCGCATTAAGGCACTTGGTTAAAACCAAGATGAAATCTGACTGATGATGGTTTCGAATCACTTCAACATTGCCACATTCGTCGTGCAATATGGTCTATATCACTTTATAATTACAGGTTGGATACCAGGTATTTCATCATCCGTGGCAGGTCTGGTCTTTACATCAATTTGCTCACGAGACCAGCAGACTATTAGAAGTGTACAGAATAAGACAGCACAGCGATTTTGTGATATGCGATCCATACTAAGTGGCTGTATGATGCGGCTTAATGACAACGTGGCTGATTCATAATATGATATTAAGATATTATACTTACTATAACTACGTCAACGAATAGATTAAACTGACTTCAATTACCGATAATTATGACATTTTATAACAGAAATGAGTCATAAAAATGATTAAATATTCCCACTGTATAAATTACGTATATCTAATTGTATTAATTAAAAAATCATCAATACTTATTCAGATACACGTAGAGGCTTACGATTAAAAAAAGATTAATATATTTCACAATATGTACTTTTACCTTCTAATCTGTCTAATTCTTTTGGTGAGGGCAATATAGATTATACATCACGATAATACTCATAAAAAACATCACATGCACACTTTTGGTCATTATGGCAAAGAACTATCAATCATAAAAGTTATAGTCATATCAGCGCATGCGTGTAAATGGTTAGCAAATCTCATCCCCATCCTGCTGATTAAGGTTTAGTCGTTGCATAAAAAACTATTTTATAGAAGTCTGCGAGTTCATTATTTGAGTATCATCATGTATGTGATGATCGGTACCAATCGGAAGATATATTTGTCTGATTGATAATGTAATTATGGACATCAATGCCTTCTAAAATGTAATCAACTAATGTTTTCATTTTGCTAAGTAAACCTAAAAACTATTTTTGTACACCAAGTAGTGATTTCTGTTGTGATTATACTTTGCGACATAATTATTTGTTGCCGATGATCATCGAAGGGACCTAGAAATTAACTGGTCAATTATCGATTGCTTTTATTCTGGAGATGATTTTAACCCATTTTCTTTATCACTAGTTTACTTAATTTAGCTCGTAGAACTGAGAATTAGCCCTATCAGTAAAAATTCAGTCTAGACATGCATGTTATAAAGGTTACAAAGGGACTCACAATAAGGTGTATTAATCTAAAATCTGTTCAAACACTAAAACATTTCATCTGACACTTGTGACATTACTCTAGTCGCTATATATCGCTAATCTAAGGTGTGTCAGGTCTCCCATCCGGATCATCGCCACATTCCTCCGCATCATCGAAAATTCCAGGCCACCTCTGGCTAACCGATAATTGGTTTCGCGTGGCTCTTTTAGTACCCGGGGCGTCGTTTGTTCCTGTCGGCTCATTATCGTATTCTTCCTTCTCTGTGTCGCTATCGATATTTTTTGTGTCATTGGCACATTCCCCGTTTTTATAGTCTTGAATGGTTGGGCGTTCGCTTGTGTAAGATTTTTTGCATCGGTTCATGTGCACCCATTTCCCATTATCCCCCGCGTCTATTTTAATAACTGGGTTGTTCACCTCCAGAATTTTGTAGGGTCCTTTCCATGGTCTATAAAATTTTGAGCAGACATTCGACGCCGCGTTGTATGGAATGTTCACCATGATGTGATCTCCAATTTTGAATCCCGGGTCGAAAGTGTGCTTGTCGTAATTTTTTGCTTGTCTTGACATTGCCACAATATTATTTTTATGTGCTGATTTATACTTGGGATTCGTCAGTTCTAGGCGCTTTTTATATTCCTCCAATGTAAGCCCCAATTTTATGTCTAGGACAGATCTCGGTGGCCGACCAAACATCAAATCATATGGAGTTTGTTTAGTAGACTCTTGCTGACACACGTTGTACGAAAATACCATTTTGCATAATATGTCGTCCCATTCCTTTTCATTTTTTATTGATTTTGCTATCATGTTTATGAGTGTTTTGTTAAATCTTTCCGCCAAGCCATCAGACTGGGGATGGTATGGAGTCGTTCTCGATTTTTGTATCCCCAGGGTATTGCAAATATTTCTCATAAGGTTTGATTCAAAGTTCGACCCTTGATCCGTATGTAATGTGAACGGTATACCGTAAGTGTACACAAAATCGTCGATAAAAACAGAGGTAACCGATTTCGCGTCGGTTGATTTTAGGGGAACCGCCTTTACAAATTTCGAAAAATAGTCAATTATGACGAGGATATACCTGTTTCCTTTGTTTGTCGTGGGCAACGGACCTATGATATCCTTGCCTGCTCTCTCCAAGGGTACC
>JWZT01001886.1:106674-123372 GCA_000827895.1 Thelohanellus kitauei
GGATTCCACTGACTTTAGAGATATTTAACACATAAAATACCATTTTCCTTTTGATACAATTACAAAATCTTAATAAATGTAATTTTTATTTTTTATCAATTATTTTAGCCATATTATATAAATAATTTTGATGATAAATTTCTTTGGCTAATCGTACATGATAAACTCGTTTATATCGCTTTATTACTACCGACCTTAAGAATCTTTTTTGTGTTTCCTTTCATCTGAAAAAAAATTATTAAGAATATTTCTGTGTTTGGATACTCCCATAATTTAACGTTTTTACTCAGTTAAAGATTTCCCATTGTTATCAAAGCAATAACTAACTTCTGAATGTCATTAGATACTTAGAGTTTAACTCGCATTGTACTAAAAAATGCAAAAAATTATCTCACTGGGTGATCGGTTATACTAATATTTATTCAAATGGAAGAAATTGAGTTAAGCAAAGTTTTATAATTTATACAATATTTCAACAACTCTCACCATAGTTGTAAACTGATTCCACAATTGTGACAAATAACTGATATATCGTGTAAAATCCAAAAGTTTTCACGAAAATTCAAATCACGATCTAATGAATCTGATACTTGATGTCATCTAAGTGTTAGAACAATCGTGTTGAATATACATTATAAATGTTCAATTGTTTTTTTTTTTGAGAAATTACTTACGGTACATTGTTACAGTTTTAAATAATAATGATACTCCGTTAATATGCCACATAAGAAGACCTCACTTGTATTTTTGTGTTTTTCGATATATCACTTAGATTCAAAAACATTCAATAACATAATCAAAAACTTAGCATACTGCAGCTGATTTATTCTATTATCATCTGAAAAATATCCCTGAAATGCCAGGTATGTCTGATTAATTTGTCAAAATTTTCGAGATTACAAAAGTTTGACATTGCTATATTTATCTATGTTGCCCTCGTCATTAAGCATAAAAACACAGTCGAGTCTTGTTAAAAAACCATTGATAAACCCAATTTACCATCAAAGCTGTCATCCACGTCAACTCGTTAATGGATGAGGTAGTTGACTTACGATGACTGCCTAAAACGTAACCATGAACCAGTCGAAACATATCCAGAAAGGTGACATTGACTTATTTTACTTTCGCTCAAGCCACAGAATTCTGCTTGACGGTTTTTAGCATTTCGCTCGCTTAGAGTTTTTGATTCCTCAACACGCACTACGAAGGCTCAAGCGAGTCGTTGCCAAACAGGCTAACCTGATAAAACAGTATTTCTCGGCTTTACTATGCTAACTCTATCACACGTCTCAAGATATGGCCCACAGCCATGACCAAGTTCCTCTAGTCGCCACACGCCGCTAGCAATATTAGATGGGCTCATCTGGATTCACAAGCCAATAAAACGCTAGCTGTTCGTTTCAGGCCAAGCTGCCAAAGTTGAACAAGTTTCAAAATAACAGGTAAACGATTGGACTTTGCTAAATACTCTCAAGATGAAAGGCATAGAGGTATATGAGAAATGAGTGACTAATCGATCAAAAGCCGCAATAGGCGTCAAGTCTAAATTAAAATCTACAAAGAGGCCGACAAATGATTTACAGGCCCGGAGATATGCAGGGCTATAAGAGGAAAGATGATGAAACATTATCTCTCCCAAAGGTCAAGTGGGCTAAAAGAGTTTTAAAGACAGAAAATCACCTACAGTGTTCTTATCTACCTCACGATTGTTGGCACAATTATGGACAAATCAAAGGCTTCGTCCCCATCTCTACAGTGTCTCGATAAATGGGCCAAGGTCGTGGCTCTTGAGAACGAGAGTGCCGAACCGCTAGGTGTCTATGGTTCTGATGGCTCTTAGGTAGTGAATAACGCGACTAATCTTGCTGTATGAAACAGACCCAAGATTATTTTTAAGTTTAATTTTTTTTATCATCGTTGATAGAAACATAAACACGAAAAAACTGTCCCCTTATGATCAATCACAATTTATGGGTTTTGATAAATCCCTTTGCCTATTAACTGATCAAATGAGAATTTGCTCATAAACGATTCGAGTGATTGATAATTGAACAAATAATATCCTCTCGCGAATCTTTAACTGCCAGATTTATTAGAAAGAGGTTTCGTTTGGCAATTTCACAACAGGATGCAGGTAGCTTCAGTGTATATACTAAACTAAGAATGTAATTTTATGCGAAAATTCTTATCATCAAAAATAAACATTGTTTAATTTTATGAAGGATAAATTTTAAAAATGTGTTTATTTTGTCACGGCGAATAAATAGAACATTGGATTTTACAAAAAATTATGTTAGTGTGGTTTATTGTCAAACCTTTTGTAATTTTAGACGATTTTTTGGGTCCAATTAAAACTATTTAACAAATTTAGCCCGATATAAAATGTATTATGAATTAATTTGAGAAAATTGGCCAAACGTCCAATTTGTATGAATTTATCTAACACTTTCGAATGATAATTAAAAGAGATTTTGTCATTTTAACAATTCTCAGAAATAATAAATTATCTTTTATATTATTTGTACAAATTATCCAAATAATCTACCAAAAGCGACGATTTTGAATGAACGGGCGTGGATCAATTTTTTTTCAAAATGTATAAATTCAAACTGATTTTAGTCAAAAATCCTCTTTGGTGTCAATATGTTGAGATTATATATATTATTTGTTGTCAGTTATATTTTATCCGTCAAATGCTGGCAAGAGAGCGAATTGAAGCGGAAGACGGTTTTTGATCAGCTTGGTGCCATACTTACTTTAAAGTATAGCAAAGTTTACGTAAATCTCTTCATGGATGGGTATGAATATAAATTATTTAGTGTAATGACGACGTTAAGAGTAACTGATTTGAGGGGGATGAATTACAAAAAAACTGAAAATAGATTGAGGGTTCGGTTTGTAAAAAATACACTGACATGTTTTGTGGATATTGAAATTTATGAAGACCCAACCAACATTTACGTTTATCAAATCACATTCACATTCTATCCTGATACCCCTCGACGTAATCATTGTGTTATTCAGAGATGATAGCAGTGGACAATCTTAATATTCAAATACCTAAAATAGCGAAAAAATATGGAAAGGATGGAAATATACGTTTTACTCACAATATCAATGCTAATGAAACACAAAGTATCACCTATATGCTTGATGATTTCGTGCTGACTGTAGAATTAAAAGGTGATATGATTTTTCTTTAACCTAGACTAGGAAACCATCCTCAAATCTATTGAATGACCTGAGAATATCAAGCTTGACTAAATTCAAATAATTTGATAAAATCTAGTCTCAAACGCAAAATAACTTTTTTTCTGGTCTAAAAATCCTTAATCAATATTATTAGATCAGGATATATGCGATGAAAACAGGTATTATATGTCATCCTTGTTGATAACTCAATATTGAAAATTATATCACAACGGTATCGACATTGTGGGCCTTAATATCTCAATTGTTAATATCTGAATTTATTGAGGCCCAGCTCATTGCGCGCCTAAATGATCATGGTTGATATATTCCTGAGGAGTAGAACAGGGACTTGGTACACTTCTGTCCATTACTATTAAGTAAATTAGTCGGCACAACTGCCCGTACAATTTTATAAGTTTCTTTATAATATATATGCATGGCGGCACTATCATTCGCTTGATGAATAAAAATTTCCTGCTACCACTATCAAGGAGTCCTAAGCTAATGACATGATGACTATTAATATTATCATGTATTTTGCTACAATTGTCTTAATCAATTTTTATGCTTTTTATAACATATTATTAACCATCCGAGATCATACTAATCATTATGTACCCTCTATCTTGTTTTAACTTTCCTGATCAATGGATCATGATTAAATGTCAAAATAAATTGTATCGCCGGTTAATAGATGGCCTATAAGATACGATATCGTGTGATAGTTTTTAAAAATATTTGTCTGAATGCTAGAGATGGAAACTATTTGATTCCAGTATTTTTTTTTTGCAATAGGATTTTTTGGTAGGTTAAGTTATATTCCAAAATCCATTTAAAAACAAAAAATGGTAATAAACAGACATCATAGGCTGTTTTTAGATTTGAGTGAATTAAAACTACAATCATAGCTGAAATTCAATATGCTTTGTTTCGATGAAATCAAACGCATGGGAATCTTATTGATCCACCTTTACCTGGGAGCGCATTTGAAAATCGATTGGGGCAATCTAAATTCCTTAATTTCAATAAAATTAAATTGAATCAGCGATCACCTCCTTAAATAAAATAATTAAAGGTCAAATCCTTTTTCCTAAATAATTAAATCGCGCATGCCTAATAAAATCCTATTAAAACTAAAACAAAAATATCCTTTTAAATTTATTTAACTAACATAGATAGCAAAATAAAGAACGATGCTGGCGAAACAATTGATGATAGATGACTGGGAATGAAGGAACTCATATAAACATATGGGAAAAGTAAACGATAAATTAATCTAGGGTCTCTTTATAAAAACCACATCAGCTCTATTTCACTGCCGAGAAGCTGATTGACTACCTCGTCGCCTAGTGATTTGGCGTTCTTGTTCTCGGAAGCAACGATCTTAGCACATGAATCTAGACGCTGCCGAGGTCCAGACGAAACTTTTGGTAGCCTGTAATGTTGCCAACGGTCGTGCCGTTTACAGGAGCGCGGTAGCGAACGTTCTGTCTTCTAAGTTCTTGTAGCTGCTTTTCTTTGGTGTAAAGCCTACTGCCTATCTCTTTTTTCTTGCGGCGCTCTAGTAAACGGGTCCTGTAAGTCATTTAACGCCTAGTTGTAGAACTCACAATCGGAATTTGACAGCGAGGGCGGACTCTGATTGGTTTGCTTCTTATCCGTCATCAACATACAGGCTATCTACATGGATAGTATTTGGCCATTGGCAATCGTATGCCTGTTATTTGGGCCTATATCATCTCAGCTAACTTTGCATTGACTGAAAGTCTGGCATTTCATCTGCATGTGAAGCCTCATGTGTACCTCCTACAATACTGGCAGTAGATTACGAGAAGGATAACTCTTAGGTGGCTCACTCAGGCTAAGCATATGACGCTGTTGGCAAGATCTCTCATCACGATCACGGCATATCCCAATAAACCCAAAAAACACGGCTTGCTCAGGTCAGCCTGTAGGATAACGGAGGGGCTGATATCATATAATGCATTCATGATGTTATTGGATGAATCGAGAACACGATGCGACCAAATCGCCGGATACCCGTAAGGCAGAATTCTGCAACCGGATTGATACTTAAATAGGTCAATGACACCTCTCCGGTTATGGTTTGACCGCCCCACGGTTACACTTTAGGCAATCAGCATATGTCAACTATTACTCATTTAACAAGTAGAGTCCACTGTAAAACAATCGGAATATCAAACATTTAAGTGTGAAACATAATTTTTTTCATCAAACATTAGTTAGTTTGTTTATTGTTAAAGTAAAAATAAAAGGCTACCTAATATGTTGGTGTAGCTAAAATGATTAAATCAATTATATATTCTCTAGTTTTATGTAATCTATGACCAATGATAATATTTACTCATACACAAACTATATTTACACGAGAACACCGTCATTCTATTTTATATAGTACTTTTCACCTATTCTACCCTGACTCTATCTATAGATAATAATTCATTTTTTATGGATCTGTTCACATGCGGATAAAACATTGAAACATACATCTTTGGCGATTGTAACTATAATTAAAGCTTAATGTCGATATGATGTCATTTAATTGAAACGTTAAATTTTCCTAGAATGTAATTAAATAGACGAACTTTTAGACGAACCACAAGGCGGTGGCAGTATTCATACGATTACAGGGTATTCTAATTCTATATTCCCCTCCTTCTCAATTCTATATTCATCTCCTAGCCATTGTACATTTCCTCTCATGAAATTTCGTACTGCTGCCCAGTAGCCTTGTTTAAATCGACGGAGTGAAATGTGGAAATTGATGCCATTCAAAGAAAAGAATCAACAATTGATAATTCAAATATGTGTTAAGTATAAAACTTTGATGACCGATATTAATCCAACTTATTTATTAAAAAAATGGTTCTTGTAATCTGGCCCATTCTATCCAGCGCCTTGCCTCACTGAGTTTTCTTGATATTGTGGTGCTATATAATCCGATATTCTTCTGCTCTCTAACGATATCTTGAACCATACGACAATATTATGGAATTTTCACTTGCCATTGCATGGTAAATTGTTTGCTCCATACTTGTAAACATCGCATTTCGCCGAAAAAACGTCTTTCTTCATTTTTACGCCGCAGGTAAAAACGTCTGCTGCTCTTCATTCATTTTCAAATGATTATCGACCGACTTCATGCATATTTTGTACGTCTCAGTTATAGTCTTGACGGTATTTCTACTTTTCTGTGCCATAGATAATACAAGTTCGTGAGCTTCAATCGAAATATTTTTCTTGCTTTTCGTGGCATCATCTTTTTGTAGGGATGTTTTAAAGTGTGTATATTGGTATTTGAAATGTTACGTTATAGAATAGCAAGGAGGGGAATATAAAATGGCAGTACCCTATAAAATACATTAGTATGATCATAAAATGAATTTTTTTAGTGTAATGGATATAATTGCAATAAACCATTATTTATTTTATATATTTGTTTTCTTGATTGTTATTTGTATTTGTAAAGAAAACAAAACTCAAATTATTGTCTATAATCTAAAAATAATCAGCTTTTGAAAGTAATGTTCGATGCTATTGAATCCGTTATAGGAATAAATAAGTAAAAATGGGGATTCGATATACTTAATAATCTTTGCAATCAATATAATAAATGTTGCCACAAACCAACGTATAATTGCACTAACGGGATCATAACCCCTGTTTTATAAATTTTAATTTTTTATCATAAGATTCATTCTCTCAAGTACACCAAAGGAGAAAAACTCGAGAAACCATGTTTGTCCTAAAATCCTATGAGGTTTGTTAAAAAAATCATTAAATTTGCATTAAGTGAGTCATAAAATGAGGCGAGTGCTTTATTTTTAGTTAGTGTTTTTAATTTTGTTTGGACATTTGACGAATTTCATTAACCCTATATTTAGAATAAATAATCTGTGATTTGATTCTATAAATGATAGAGGGTTTGATATTATTTTCTATCCGGCATAAATACGAATTCGAATCCATAAGTTCCCGTATGGATTCGCTTGCAAACTTTATTTCATTCGTTTTCACAAACTGATCCACGTTTGATACCATTTTTTTGATTTTATTAACTGTTAAACAGATAGGAATCATCTGTAAATTGAAAGGCTGACAAATAAACGTTGATTATCTCATAACCGTAATTATTTTTTGATTTGTAATAACATTTATTAAATCGATTGCAAAGATTTATAAATAGATCAAAGATCCCTCTATTATTCATTATTTTTCAAATTGACGATTGTACGATTACTAACATAAATTTAATATACAAAAATATGTCCAAATATACCTAATGTTTGGATAAATAGATCTGTAATGATGCCAATTTAAAATACCAGCTACTTCGCGTAACGCATCTAAATATGCATTTTTATTGAATAAGATATCGGCTAATGTTCGATTATTACCCCGATAAATGAGATTATTTGTCTGCACGAATAGTTTATTATCCTTTATCAGTGACAAATTTCCAAACACATCTCAAACTATGAGCAAATATGTCAAAAACTGGTTAAGATTTTGAATAATATAAGATAAATATCAATCAGTAATCTGGTGTTGATGCCAACAAACATAAGACAATCCAAGTATTACAACGATTTTATAGGTCGTATATCGATGTGGGATCAATTTATGTTAACCTTATGCATATAGCAGAAATTATGAAAACGTTGAATGAATGGGAAGGTAGTCAAACTGTTACGTGTAGAAGCAGGAGATGCTTATTTCTCAGCTGCTGTAACTGTTGATCGTCATAAAATTCCATACATATCTGGAATTAAAACATATGAGCTTTCAATAGAATGCTTTCTTCGAATAAGATCTACAAAAGCTTACCGGAGTTTTCAAAAGGTTATTGACAACTATCTCCAAGAGGTAAGGTGTCTTATTATTAGAATAAAATCCTAGAAGCCATTCAACACTGTATCGATTATGGTTATTTATGCAAAAAAGTATTCGAGGATAGATACAAAAGTGAAGAATTTTATCAAAAAGCTGACGAATTGAGAATTCATCACAATATACCCCATACGTGTGCAATTACGGAATTCGATAGAAACAAACGCAAAGTCTTGGATAATGCGCTTGATGATTGGCAAAACGTATGATCTTAACTAAACAAGTTTTTTGTGAATGAACAACATGGGGCTTGTACCGAAAGAGCTATAAAATGTAATCAAAATTAAAACTCTAGCTGTGTGCGGAAAATGCGTGGAAGCCTTTGAAAATCTGAATGCTTTTATAATCGCAGTGAGTTCTAAAAAGGCGATACAAATATCTCAAAAATACCAGATATATAGATGATTTTTTAAAAGTAATTATGTTCAGCTATTTTTTTCGTTATTTTATTTATCAAAGCTTTACCACATTGTTGTATCGAAGTGTAATTATCTATTTTTTTACGTGGTCTTTTAACAGGTTTAAATCCTGACGGCTACATTTCTGCACCTACATTACTTAGACCTCGATTGCGATTTTTTCCATATGCGAGTATATCATTTCTGATCGCATGTCCACATACCACACATCGATTCGCGTTAAGTAGTGTTAACGAGACTCTCACATGCTAAACTGTCACTTTTTCCTCTCCTGTCAAAAGCTGAGATCAAAAGTGGCTTCACGTGCTAGGATGAATATTATTAACTGTTCAATTTGCTATAATTACTTAATTACTGTATTACAATGTGTCTCAAACTGTTTGTCTCGTCAATTTTCAAGACCCATTTAGATGATTAATTCGTAACATTTAATATTTCTAAAAATATTTTCCTGTTTTTTTTATCTTCGAGAACGACATTGTACTATGTGGAGTGATCGACGATCCTAATATGTTTTTAGTTTCAATGTTTTTTAATTTATGAAATTACACCATTTCGCGTACATATATGCTAACTTTCCCAAGCGAACATTCAAATGTTCCGATATTGTATTTTTTTATAAATAGTTAATAAAGATTTATAAAGATTCTTTATTTTTAAGTGTTAAGAATATGCATTAAAATTCAAGAGTCAAATATGTGCTGTCGTTTACTGACATTGGATTTAGACAAACAGCAAGAATTATTTATAAATTGGACATTTAATTATAAAAATAAATACAACTTCGTCACATGTGAGTATCAAAATCCGAAAGTAGGGCTATATCTACGGGAAATTGTGTAATGAAACAAAATTGGTAAGGTTTTTATGTCTTAACATTCTCAAACCTCTTGATAAGTCAGATAAAAACGATGAAATAAATGTTTTCATTTAAAGAATTGTTTTTGGGCTTGAAAATAAATAACGGTGATTAATTGATTATTTTCGGCACATCATTTCAGTTTGACTTATTTAGATATTAAATTTATGATGCTATAAATGGCTGGTTATCCGGATGTAACGGACTTACAAACAGTCGAAAAGTTTCTGGTATCCATGCGTGTATATCAACATTTTCCTTTGATATCTGTTTTAAATGAGATTTTGATTATCGTATTTAATGGTGAAAGATGTCATTTCGAGCATTTTTGACGTTTGAATGTGTAATCCATTTGCATTTTAATACATGATTTTTAACCCGAACTCTTAGGTATGTTTGGAAGATATAGATTTCTTTTGGTGCTAGGGGTGAGCTAAAATCACAGATTTAAATCTAGCATACATAAAGGATGACTTGGACCCTAAATAGTAGCTGTTCTCATTCGATGTTGCTACTAAAGCGAACGATTGGGATGATATGAAGCAGTCTGCTATGCTCACGGTATACTTGAATGACGGCTGTATGGAGACATATGAAGCTTTCGGCCTACACTCCCAGCCTGCTTCAATCGATAAATAAAAATCACTACTCAAACTTTTAGGGGGCCATTTCGACTGAAAAAAACTCGATCTCAGCGTTCAGCTAAGAATCGGATGCGATATTCTGGTTACAAGTACAATACTTCTCAGAGTGAATGAAAGCTGTCTACGGACTTATAACGCTATCCAGGGTGAGGTATTCGAGCGAATAACGGGATTTCTTTATCAACGTTGAGTTTCTTAAAAGTTTGCTTGAAACAATTTCAAACGTGATGTATCTTCAAAAAGTTAATCCTCTGGTACTTGTGAAAAAGGCCAACACTCTTTTCTACGGTTCAAGTAAGTCGTAGTTTACATGCATATCGCCATCTGTAAACCATTGCGACACTAATATTTCGTTTATATCACAAACGTCGACTAGAGGTCCTTAGTAAATATTTTACAAGATTCCTAAACATCTTAATCGCTTAAAAATGAATTCTAGGAAAAAATGACATAAATCATTGTTAAGTCCAACTGGAAATTTTTTTAAATGTATAATAAGAGGTGATCAACACATTAATGCAAATCTAGAGTGATCTGTTTCAATTTTTGTGAAAACGAGCACGTTGGGATTCTGTTAAAAACCAAACAAACGTGAAGTATTCTTCAGCAAGATACTACGTTGACATATATTTTTTGACTCATAATTTCTCGTTTATAATTAATCCAAAAATATCGATGACTCTCAGAGATAGTGTAATAATCAACATATATTTCGACATGGGTGGTGGAGTCTCATCCATTCGCTTCTCGTTTATTTGATCACATTTAATCATACAATCTTCAAGACATTAGTGTTCTGCCTTCGCCACTTAAGTTTCTTCAGTTGGGGCTTACATATTAAATTTTCCTCACTACGATAAACCATTGCCATCGAAATTTTGTATCTGCAAAGAACTCTTACTTGATGCAATATTATCATAGGATTACCTACGTATCTCCCAATGCAGAGATCAATTTCTTATCCGAAAACATGTTGGAATTCTCAATTGATAGCATCCTTAATAATATCCGATCGGAAAAATGTAGTCAAAATTAACCAAGGAGTTAAAACATTGACAGTTCGATCATGTTACAAAAATAAGAAAATATTCTCAAAAACACAAAAAAGACGTAACGGATGCAAAATATTTTTAATCTAGCATTTATTGCAAAATAAATGAATAAAAAAATGCAGGCATTAGAGAATTACTTACACTTGGAATCCTTTGTCAAAAATCAGATTTGGGAGATACTGTAAATGGGTGTAATCAGATATTCTCAAAGTTTTTACCTCTCACTAATTCTCGTATTTAGAATAAAAACGGAACGCATTGATGGTTCGTTGATTGTAGAGCTCTAACTCTGTGGCCGCAAGAGATGAGTATTCTCTATCATATATATATATTATATAATTGATCAATTATCAGGTTGTAAATACTTTTCAGGGATGGAGATGCAAAAATAGTATTATCGAAAAAGGATTTGCGAATTGAAAAAATAAAAAAAATCCTTCTGCCCAGGTCAATGATGAGATTAACATGAAAATAACGTATCGCCGTTTCATCTGACGTGTAAGTGAGCTTAGTTTCAAAGATTTATGGATTTTGCAATATATGGGTTGCTAAATGTTCTGTATATTTGTATGATATCATCGTCTTATCAAAATCTATGTAAGAACATATGGACATTGTTAAGAATTTATTTAGGCGGTTGAGTTCGCTTGGACTGATATTAAAATAATTGAAATGTCATTTCTACAATGAAAATAATAGAATATTTTAGATTCGTTATCGATCGTTATATGAATTTTTTTATTTCCGCTATATTGAGTCGTAAAATTTAATTTAAAATGCCACAAATAACTGATGAGTTGTGGAGGTTTTTATGAACTAGCAAACTTTACTCTTGTTGTTTAAGGAATTACGCAAATAAAGGAATATTTCGTACATGTTTTTGGAGAACTATAAAATTTGCAATGGGATAAAAACTGCGTATACTCGCGAGTAAACTTATCCGTGTGCTTCATGCTATGGGGCCGATCGGATTTCTAAATCACAATCGACTCTTTAGATACATAATTGATGCGTCACATTGTGCAGTTAGAGCTATTTTCTTTCCAAATTATAGAATGTGTCCGTATCCTCTTATCGTTCACTATCCATAAAATGAGTTCTAAACAAACGAGATATTTCACAATAGACGGAGGGTTTAATTTCATTTTATGGGGTTTCAGAAAATTTGGCAATTTGGTTAATGCGGAATAATTTAGTCATTTTACTAATTATAATCCATTTGTTCACCATGAATCAATGACAGATCATAGATGTAGATGCGCAAGATTCTTATTACAGCCACAGAAGTATTCATATACGATTGAGTACACAAAATGACACGAATACCTCAGAGAGTACCCTCTCTCTCTAGATCTATGTTGTTTTCGGAAGTTAAGAACAATATAAGCATGCCAGATAAAATAAGAATGACTGCCCGTTAAAGATTATTGATAATTTAAAAACAGAAAATTTGTATACATAGTATGATAATACAAATCTACTCACCACATCGAGATACTTAACAAAATCTGCTATACTTTGCCATAAATCGAGCAGTAGATCTTAAATTATTTTAACTACTATATTCAGAAAAAAATATATGAATCAGCACATAGAATCTCACTGTCACAACTTGGATTCAACAAAACATTCGACCTTAGTATGAGAAAATACTGTTGGCCAAGTATGACTCGGGAAGGTTTGAAGTTGGAATCGACATTTTCATGGCTGTACAATATATAAAAGTATAAATATTTCTCTTTAAGCAAAATTATTTCCAACATCCTCCACAATTCAGCTTTCATTATGGGAAAAAGATTTTATTCGGAAACTTCAATTAAGAATTAATAATAACAAATACATCACTGGTGATGATTAGCAACTTCACTAAGTGGGTCGAAGCTATTCCTCTTTCTGAACAAACGACAGAAGCAGCAGCAATACTTTTGAATGTCTTTTCCAGATTTTGATCCCTGAGAGAGATTCACTAAGACTAAGGTTCTCAGTGGGAATCAAGTACATTCGTTCACATATGTGATTGGCTAATGTAAGGATATATGATATCCTGCGTAATATAGCAGCGATGAGTAACCGAGTTGATTACCGCTGGGTGAGCATCGATGAGTCGTGGGTTCGACTCCAGCTGGACTCACATTTTACGTGACAGCTAAACATAAAGAAATGTCTTAAAACTCCTGACCGTCCCATGTACAACTTACTGGTTGAACGTGCCTTATGAATATTAAAAACAGAAGCTAAGACAAATTTTATCGAATGTCAGGATTATTTTGACTAATATTTGGATATAGTGCTCATGAGTTTGAGAACAGTTCAAAAACAAACTGTTTGTTCAATGAGTAAAAATTGATGTCTGGAAAAGAAATGGCGTATCCAACTGATCTTGAGAGAGAAACTATAAAAAAAATCAAAGATTGAAACAATCATGACTATATTTGTAAAAAGATTTATAAGTTTTGAAATAGAAAAATAACAAACAATAATTTTACATAACACGAAGGAAACAAAAAACTGTAATGATAAATATGGTGGGAAGAAAGTGTACTATATTGGTAAAAGAATTGTGATGATGACCAAATAAAAATAAAAGTTAGATGATTTGTTAGAATGACCATTTATCGTCGAAAACTAATCACATCCAGAGTTTGCATATAGTGGTCCCTTAAGACAAAGCTTCCATCAAAATGTTCATTTAAAAGGCTATTTCAGAGAATGGTGCCAGCATTACTGCACGCTTCTTATCACCGTATAGCTTGACAAAAAATCCGCCAAATTTAAGCGATCAAAACCCACGCGAAGCCAGTTGGATTATTCAAAATTATTTTACATTTTTCTGAGAGTGGGTGTAGGTGTATTCAGCGCATATGAAAATATTACTTAGAATTAGACCCTCAAGACAAGCTTGATAGTTATATCTTAAAAAGTCTTCCCTTTTCACCCTAAAATACATGTTTGGTTAAATTTATTTTTTTTCATTTTAGGTCAACGGAGTTTGTTCAATGACAAAATTTATTATAAAAAGTCGGGTTGTTGGTGAGCACGATTTATGTTATTGGTCGTACGACCTTGAGATAACGATGTGCGTGAGATGATCATACCGCAGTACCCCTTTCGAATTAACTTGAGAATAAGGTGGAGTATTTGTATATTGACGGTTAAACTTTTTAAACCCCTTAACACGACAGTACCTAATCTGAGTGGACAAAATAAAATCCTAAGTAAAAGTTATCGGTAATGATCGCGATGAAAAAGTGCATTATCTAACTCAAAATATGGAACAGTTTTCATATACTATGGTAAATAAATAAATTTTCTTAATTGTATAATATAAATTGCCAAATAAAACTCTAATAAATCTGTGGAAAGGTAATTATGTCCACAATTGAATTTATAAGTGGGTAAAAATTCGCCACTGCGCAATTGTATCGACCATTCACGATCATCAACGCGTTTTTTGCGAATCAAATAAT
The DNA here is from genome assembly GCA_000827895.1 of Thelohanellus kitauei. Lineage (NCBI taxonomy): Eukaryota > Metazoa > Cnidaria > Myxozoa > Bivalvulida > Myxobolidae > Thelohanellus > Thelohanellus kitauei. Next base: position 121,219 of record JWZT01001886.1, read on the forward strand.
GTATGATTTAGATGCCTAGATATTAATATCAGTTCATTTATAAACACATGTCCTTAGTCGCTAATATATTAGAGGATTAGATAGTTTTTTTATCCACGTGATCATATAATACGCAGATTTTAAACGCCTAGATTATTTTTAATCAAAACCTTCTTATTGTGATTATATTAAACAACATAAGCCTCTAATTGGAAACAATTGAAAACCAAGTCTATTAGAATATTTATTTCTAAAGGTACATACGGAAATAGGTCATATTTAATAGATAAAAACTAATCGGAAGCTATCGGTTTAAAGAACTTGTTAGATCGTATATTTTACTGAAAACTTAACCCGATTTCATTGAATTCTAAAAAACCAAATTTTATCCAAGATAAATTATAGGGTAAGGCTTATAGGTTATTGGGCATTTTTCAATAATTATCGACTTATATCGTGGATTATTACTGTTTTTATATAGATAAAAAAAGTTGAGCTGTTATTTATCTAATAATGATCCAATTATATAATGTATGATTGGATTCACAATTGTCATGATCAAAAAAAGCACCAAGTATAGGCTAATAAGATGATTTTGCAATGTTAGACTGTCCAGAATTTAACATATCATTTTACTGAAATATGGGCATGTTATAAGTCTTCAATTGTGAGAAAAAGGTCCATTATTTGGAGTTTATATATATCAGAACGACTCTCAAAACATATCTGACGAGTGTTTACGATTGATATAATGAACATAAACATAATAATTGGTAATTTCTAATCTGCATAATTCAAAATTCCTCGATTGGAAGACCCTTGAATACATAAAAATTTACATGACCCAAATTGATATTTGAACACACATTCCATTAGTAATTCTATTAAATCGTTTAATAGATTATACGATATGACTTGCTGTGGGCGATGATTCAACCAGATTCATTGATGTTTATAAGAAGTTTGAGATTCAAATATTCACGATAGATAAAAGCCGACAAATTCATATTATTTGGTTCAGATTGGGTTAACTCTATTATATCAAAATATCAGACATCAATCATATTATACTTCGAGTTAATAGCGAATCAAGACTTTTTTGAAACGTCATGTAAACATATCCATATACACCCTTGCCAAATTCAAATATGCTTAGAAATGGTTGTTTTTTTTAATTCATTCTAAAAAATATCAGATTTACTTCATAAATTTTGTCTTCACAGATGCTTTCACCATTTCTCTGACATTTCATACAATGTTATATAATTTATATATTTTTTGATTTTTCTATATTTCACATGAGTGTAAAATACGCTATGGGTGGTCAATTGGTTATATACCATCTAGGTAAAACCATTCTGGATTGTATGTACTTTAGCAGGTATTGGTATTTATCTCATCACTTCACTTATTTTCTAAATTGGTGAATTGTTACTTTTCGAATACCCTATGAACTTTGTAACATGATCCGAAATGATTTTTGAAATAAAATTCATATAAACAAGGTTTCATTTATTTGATACCCAAATAATGAATTTAATTTAATTGTCGTTATAAGTGGAAATATTCTTAACGATGATGGTGAAACAACTAAAAGTGAATGAAGAATCTGTTTATGATAACCAGATTAGTCATGTCCTTCAATGTCGAAGAGCTCGTGAACACATGGATCCATGGCGATTCCACCACCCAGGCCATGATCTCGACGACCATGGAACTGGAATCAAGATGCTGACAACGTCTGGACCAAATCTTGATAGGCCTGTATATGTGCTAACTGTTGTGCCCTTGACAGAATAAAAAATATGTTAAACGACTTAATTTTAGCGGAACCATGTAACAAAATTACGATAACTAATGTCAGTTAAGCTCACACAATCTTAATGGATCCTTGATTATATCTTAGATAATAACCTGTATATGTGACGTTTATAATCTTTGAATCTCTTACGTATTTAGATGTTAGACAGGATTTAATTTTTTGCGCAAACTCCTCTGTTATTCTATTTTTCATAAATCCACAAACAATTTATATTTCCAAAATATTATACGGCTCCTCAAACAACCAGACTATATTTTCAACAAACGTCAAATTTACCAAGGCCTACTACATATGGCAATTCTCGGAATATTACGTCATCATTTAAGAAAAAATACGTAACTGACTTTTTAAGT
>JWZT01001886.1:170266-194610 GCA_000827895.1 Thelohanellus kitauei
AACGGGAACATTTCAGTTAACTTTCAATTATTTTTATTTTTTTTTAAAAATCTGATTTTTTTATGAAATCCTCGACTTTTCTGGATGAAAAATGATATGGTGCAGTAAAAATTTCGAGCGTGCGCGAAAATTTGCCATTCGGAATGCAATACTAGGCCATTCGGAATGAAAAATGGTGTAAGATGAAAAAAATCATTGAATCATTGGTCAAATTCAATTTAATTAACTACAAGGAATAATTCTGTCTCACATAAAATAAACTTATTTATTTATTAGAAAAAAGACGTATGATCAAAATATGATCGTTACAAGATCTCCCTCTAACCATGCGAGTTTTCATCAGCATTAAAAAAAAAGTAAAATTTGAACATTTATTCTGTAAGTATTCAATGATTTTAAATTTAAATTCAAAGATACTCCTTAAATAAATTTTAATGTTAATTTTATGTTTAATGGCAGACACAGGTAGAAAGTTTGCTAATAAGCCTAACATCCCACTCACGCATATACAAACTCCTCAATCTTACGTTGACCGAAATGAGTTTATCTCATTTACATAAGAATGAAACAGATTTATGATAAAAGAATAAACTTAAATGATAATAGTTGTTTAATATCTGGTTAAGTAGTGAATCGAATTGATATGATCATATTTTGTATTGGTTATAGTAGAAATTTATAGCTGCCACAATACACACGAATACGATGGCCAGGAGCACAATTGTCAAAATCTTATATTTAACAAACTGTTACTGCATATCCAGATATTGGTACTTGGTTCATGGAGGTTCTTTCAGAACTTATCCTTCGGTAGTTCTTTTGATCCGCATCTAAATCTGCTATATTTTACAAAATCATAATAAATATTGATAATATTATAATGCATGATATTTCTGCTGTTTCTCAAAAGGGAAACCATCTTTGAAATATATTATACTTTATAAATCAACGTTTGAATAATGAAAGGTTCAATCCCAAGCCGCATCAATCATTAAATTATTGTTACGGGAATAGATTATAAATATTTTTGGTTATATATTTTACATCAGGATTAAAAAACAAATATTGATGAATCGTTGATTTATTGATAAATTATTAAAGTGACACATCTTAAATGATTAATGATGCATTCTTTGGGACAAAATAACAAACTTATACAACGATTGGTGTATAATGCTTTATAATCACCAAATAGAAACTGATAATTTTAATTCAATAATATTATTCACTTTTTAAAGGTCATCAATTAATCATACAATGAACAATTAATATGATTTTAGGTTAAAATTCTAACAATAAAAACCATCATCTATAAAGATAATAAATTTCCAAATTTTTGATTTATTTTCATCAACGAGTAATTTAATGTACGATTCTGCGAAAGACACCCTTTTTCACATTATGATACTAAAGATATATATAAAAAACAATTGATTTTGGTAATATCAAACAATCTTAAATGTTTTTCCAAAAATCAAAATATGTTTAAAAATGGTTATATTTGTTATCTTTAACTGACATACAAATAACTGTTTTATAATCCGATGAAAAGCATAAATATCAGCGCTCGAGTATGCCGTAGATATAGATGTTGATTATACTGAAGATATTTATTTGCATCGTGGAGGGAAAACTCAAATAATAATATTTTATTTACTAGTACATTATTCATAATTTTTACATGTTAAATTTATGAATGTAGGTTCAAATAGCTTAAATTTCACTGTATTGATAATAGTAAAATTAAGCTGATATAAAAGTAACTCAGGCTCTAATGATAACAGTCTTTTCGGGTTTTTTTTTCAATAAATATGGATAGTGACCAAACCAATAATTATCGTAAATATACAATCGTCTCGAAAAATAACAATAGACAAACAGTTTTTAGATTGTATCATTATTTTAAAATAAAAAAAATAGAGATAGATTTGTGAAAATTCCTCTATACATTAACGTAGAAAAAATCCGCGTGCGCATATAACAGATTTACGAGAGAATAAGAAGTATTTGTATATTACACATCAAAAATCAGACGATAATTTTTAGAATTTAATAAAGATATCGATATTAAATCAATTTATTTTTTTACTTTTCAGATGTCATCAATTAATTTAAGATTGTATTCATTTAAAAAAAATTCACAAATCGAAAATCTTTAATAAGTACTGTGACAGCGCATACAGCGATCTCTTAATTATCCTGTGAAAAAAACAAATATCAAATTAATATATTATACTACTTTCCATTTAGATGCATTATGTTATAGGATTAAGATATTGAATGGTTTTATAAATCAACGAAAAGCTTCAAAGCAATGCCTAAATATCGCATCAAAAAAGTCATACTATTGAATGTAATTTTATCGAATTTCTCCAAGACTTTTCGATTTCGATAGGATATATAGTTGAGGTGAAATTATTTGGCAAATATCAAACTGAGAATTACCATATATCGTAAAAAGAATTATAAAACTGTCAATAAATCACCATAGCCTAATATTTATCTGTAAATATTTAAATGGTGTATGCATAGAGTAATTCACAATATATGACAGTTTCCCATTCTACCAACTAATGGTGGTCATAATGATATATATAGTCTGTCATTGTCAGGAAGTGTAGGAAAAGGTCAAATATTACGTTATATTTTCATGAATCATATATATATAAAATAAAATTAATTTCCAAACACTTCTTTCGATGTATTTTGGACATAAGAAATAAAGAAAACAGATTACATTCATATAAAAGGTAACACAGAACTGTAATGATCTTTGTAACAATTTAGAGGTGTAATTCTGGATTCACTCAAAATGAATAGGGAAATCGGTTCCGTGTATAGAGGCCAATATAAGGAACACGATTTAACATGACAGTTAAAATCATTGTAACAAAAATACTACAGAAAATATAACATGTTCGTTTTCAATTTCACCAGGATTAATTAAATGATTGATTATTTGGTTATTCGCATATTCATAATCTGTATCATCCTTTTGTCCATCATTATTTATATCTAGATTTAGACATACATGTTCAATGGTTCAGTAATCGATGTTTGTCGGATGATTTCGTCTGATTCAAACGTATCGGCATGACCCAGATCAGTTTTGCCATTCGTCGATGTTGTTTGAGCATCACTAGATTTATCTAATAAATCATGAAATGAACCTTTACCATGTCCGTTGGATTGATCGCCGGTCTTTTCAACGTTCATATCTTCAGAAAAATTGAGATGATCAGATGAAACGCTTGAATTTGATGAACCTGCTCAAAGATGTGTTTATACTCTGAATGTTTTCACTGGATAAAGATGGCTCTTATTTAAATATGCAGCATTTACTTGTGGATTTTCTACTCCTATGGCTAGATAGTGAATCATCAACCTAGAAACAATAAAATGAGTTTACGACCGGATCATCTGTGAAGATATCTGTCGTAGAATCGTGTTCGTTTTCTGATCCATCAGGTTCCAAGATAGGATAATTTTCGCTTTGATGTGAATCAGGCTTGTTATGAAGAAAATCAGTCAAATAATCGTATTCTACCATATAAAATTACCTGTCTCATCTGTTCCATCTTTGTTTTCGCTTTTCGTTTTTTTACGTTCCACGAGTGTATGAATTACTTTGAAACATTCCATTAGGTCTGTCACTATCAAATTGGTTTTTCCATCACGATCTGGATATAAATGTCTCATGATTCGTTCAATCAGCTCGATACCAGCAGTTTCAGCACCTGCGATAGCACGATAGTACATGACTACACAACGACTGTTTTCTTCTCGAATATGAGATAATCTGGCATCGTTAACATTCATTTCTGTTTCTATTCCTAAACGTTCTCTCTCGATGAGTCGAGTTACTGATGCCGAGTATTCTGAATCATTTCAACCTAACTTTCCGCAGCTACTAACAACTGTTTTACGATTCTTGCAATTTTTCCGTAACTACACCAAGCGTGCATGTAGTCTGACGATACTAGGTCTGTCATTCCTGTTGCCATATTGACAGCCGTTTCTTTGGTACACGTATTTCCTTTAAGTAGATCATAACAATCATTCATGGCCTGAATTGTTGCAATGTACACGCCTGACGACGAGTCTGTGTTACGAATGCATAACTTCTAGTGTCAATGAAATGACGCAAAAAGTTTTTCAGCGTGTTGATATTTATCTGCTTAAAAATCTTATTACTTTTGTTTGAGCGCTAACTACTTCCAACAACAGGGTATCAACTGCAAAATCGTTCAATGATTCGTAGCACAGGTTAATCCCAAGCTTAGAAAATTCCTGCATCATATATACGATTTTGCTCCCTGTGTTGAAAAATGTTTACTTGGCAAAACCCCTGAAAAATCCACTCGAGATTCGTTGATTGTCAGAAAAAGATGCGATGAGGTACAGAACAAGATAAATACAACCATTATCTTGCGAATCGTCTTGTCGAACCGATGGGAAAGAGTCTCGTGAGCTCTCGTAGATCGGATTATTTCGTCTACTCTTTCTTGTTTATCGCCGAGAGAGACAGCTTATTAAATTAGCATTGATGATGTAAGAGATTCGCTGCATTTTAGTTATTTGACACCTAGGATTCACTTTCATGTTCGTAGAGATTAATTAATTATGATTCTTATTTTATGTTGACAAGGTGAAAATATAATGATCGTTAAAACTGTTATGTTTACCATTTATATCAACATGATCCTACCACGGATTAAAGTTATTTTTTATCGATTAATGCGTTCAGCATTAAAAATAACCACGTAACCAATATTGGTTAAAAAATTGATTCTAACAGTACCACGTTTCGTCTGATGCCATCATAGTGTAATTAGTTTGTATTATCTTATTTACCAATTAAAATAATCATGACTGATATTATATGATTCGTCCACTATCGTTCTTATCGATCAATTTTTAATGACAATAAGTATCAAAACTTCTCATTTTTATCAGAGAATGAATAATATATTTATGAAGTGCATATTTCGTCACATAAGCTTTCAATTGCACATCTACGTTAATGTTTTTATCACCGACATAATATAGGGAATGGTAAGGATATGCTGCATAGTATATTCTATCAATCTTTGGCGCAGTTAATAGTTTTTTGTTTCAGAATAATTTAAGGCGAATTTAAGCCTTTAAATTATACTTTTATTCCGATTTTTTTTAAAAATACTTGATGTATTAAGAATCTTATTTATAAGGTTTGGCGATCGATTTAATGAAATTTTCAACCTATTTAACAATCTTTGCAATCTATTTAATAAGAAAAGCCACAAATCAAAAATAATTGAACTACTCGAATAAAGAACCTTCCTGAGTTTTCTTTAAAAATTTATAGGTCATTTAAGATTTTTTAAGGTCTTAAAAATAATAAAACATGGTTTGTTATAAAACAAGCATAAAGTTGTGAAAATGAATGCAACAAATATATGCTAGCCATTCAAATCAAAGAGAAATGGATTTTAATTCTGATTTATGACAGAAGGAGATAAATTACAAACCACCAGCATACATAGAATCTTTTCTCGAATAGTTCATTTGAAACGGAGGGTTTGTGAAATTGTGAAAATTTCTAACAAATTTAAAGAAAAAACTAAATACTCTCCTTCTTGTTTGAGTCACACAAAAACCATGCCACAATTGTTTTTGCATATATCATTGGATGCAATAGAAAATATAACTACTCATGTTTTCCACGCTCAATGGAGCCGAGAATCTTGAGATTCACTAAAAAAATGAAAGTTGATAAACCAAGGTTAATTATTCTGCTCGTGCAATTATTTGTTGAATTGTAGCCTTTTTTATTAAATAGGTTGCATAGAATATAAAATAATTTGCATAGATTATTAAATTGATCGATGATCCCTATTTTTATACGCTAGTAAATGTCACTTAAAAGGGAGATAATATTCATATTATGGTCTAATATATTTGGAGATATATTGTGTATGCGTTGTATAACATCTCTAACTAGGTCATTTTTTTATAATAAACCCTGAACAAATCAATATAATAGATAATTTAATATCATAATTGGTGTAGTGTGTTATTATAGGTGTTTTTGCACACAAATATAGAAACCAATGTCTTTGACGCTTGTTAGATCCCTAAAAATCGTGAAAACCCGAGTCAGAGTTTTTCTGAGACTCGATTTATTTATTGTACATCAAAAAAAATTGATGTAGACCGTGATTTAAATATATGTTTGGATATAAAAAAAACTTGGGACGTGTATATTTTTTGTATAGTTTACAGTTTTCTAGCAATATGATTGTGTCCTAAATAAAATCATTTTTTTTTAAGTAATGATGAACTTAAAATCATGTTATTTTTTTAGAATGTGTTTTATTTAACATTTTCTTTAAATACATGTCAAATCATAGATTTTAACTCACTACAACTCTTCTAATCATTAAATTTGGTATCGACACATTCATTTCAGATGGTATAGATTCATAGAACAATATAAATCGATATTTCAGAGAACCTGATGTAAAGAATGAGCAATAATTTTTTTACATTACAGTTTGAGCTAGTTATTAAAATCTAATTATTGATAGCCATTTTATATTAAACTAGACATAAGTATATTATTTGATGTATTTGTATGCCCACACTCAATGTCATGATCAATATATTTAGAATTTTTGAAGTATAAAAAGTACCTAAATAACAGTATGGCATATAATTAGGCATAAATCGACTAAATCAGTTAAACTAAGCAGTCATTATTTACACATATATACGATAAATCATATTCTATCTTAATATTTGACTTTTATTATCATGTAACTATATAAATTAACCAGATTTATAGCAAAAATCATATATATCTAATTTTCTATCGCGCAGATCTCATCGTAAATCTCCTATATCTCATTCAGTATCGAACTTATTACAACCATTCAATAAAATCTCACAATTGACAAGAAGTATAGGAATGAACTAGTGTATAAATTATTTGATAACAAGTTATTTCTATTTCTAGAAATAAATCCACGAGTTTAGCTTGCGATCGATTTATAATGAGATGAACTCGATTTCTGATGAAAAAATCATTTCCAAATTTATACGTTTCTTCAATTATTTAAACAAATATATCACACACAAGTTCAGTTAAATAATTGATTGATATTTAGAAAAGATATTCAAAAATAAATTTTTTTCTGAATACTTCAATAAATGTCAATAATATTAATATTTTTTGTTGTCATGCATTGTATATTGGAAATTTACATCACATAAATGATCGCCGTAACAAAAGGGAATTACCATTTTGAGGCATGATAGATCGATTCAATAATGTTATCAATATAATATAGAGTAATTTAGTTTTTTTTATAATTCTTTTCTATTATTAAGAATTATTTTACTAATAACAGAAAAGTCTAGTACTATATTTCCCAGGTAGCCAATGCCGATTTGGCAACCCGGCTGTAGTTTGCAGATTGTAGGGGTTAATGTTTTGCGGGTGCGAGTCCCGTACCACCCTAACTTCTTGCAGAAGTATATCTACACTTCATATGCCCCTACCATACGTAGAAACCGTCGCATTCGCGGTCGACGTAAAATCCGAGCAGTAATGTACAGGTTTGAAAAGCATATAGCTGAGAGCAAAAAAATGACAGAAAAATCTCTTATGTTATTGATATTCTAAAGTAAATAATTTCGCTTAAACAGGACATACTATCTTATTATGAATATAGTAGATTTAATGGATTTGATTAAAGAATTAAATAATGATCGCACTTTAAACAAAAAAGTTCAAACAACCTAAATTTGAATTATGATACAGATTACACTTCAAAAAGTTACTAAACCATTTAGGCTTTCAAAGATAAGCCTGACAGCAAAAATATTTATCTAAATTTTAAACGATGTCCTGGAAGATATCATGATTGATAAATTGAAAAGTAAAATCATGGGTGAATTGTTGTAATTACTTATAAAGAAATGGTGCCACTCACGATGTATCTATAAAGTGCTATTGAGTTACAGAAAATACATACTCTCGATAAATTATACCAATTTTTGGATTAATTGAGAACTTTTATTCAAGAATAATAATTGGGAAGCATGCACGTTATTAAAGTGGAAAAGTTTAAAATATTGGTAATCATTAATGTACTTCAGAAGATGAATATATATGGCAAAAATATATACGAGCGACATCCATATAGAATTTCAATTTTTAAATTATTAAACTCTATTATTAGGTGATGGGTGCTAGATACTCATATTGTTATTTACACGGTTGTTAAATATAAAACTAAACTATGTTTAGGTCTTAAATGAGTCGCCTTATTCGATTTTTTGATATACAGATGATAGGGTATAACAACCACAAATTATGGCTGATGATTGGATATAACAAAATAATAGCGTGTATATTCATTATTTCAAACAGTAGTTATCTGAAATGAACTGCGATGCATATTAGTTATCACATTGGATTTTTTTCTGAATAAATTATGGAAAAAACAGATTGAGAAGATAAAAATCATTCCAAAAATAAATTAAACGTAAATACAAAAACTATCAGACCATCTAGAGGACAATTTAATAATTATTTTAAAAAATCAAGCTTTTTAATTGCTTGAGAAAATTGAGATTGTTTATTATTAATACGCCCGCTTTCATATGTGTAAAACAAAACTATTGTCAAAGTTTTATTTTATTGAAAGATAGAGTATGTGCAACATCACTCAGACATATATAGATCTGACCTATTAAATTAATAAAATCCTGAAAAAAAACTGTCTGATACATAAGATATGAAAGAATATAATCTTATTAAGGTAACACATAGTACTATGTGTTATTGATGTTTAAATCTAATGGACCACGTGTAAACTTTCAATTTTAAAAATTGATTACAATTATTGGGATAGTGTAATCTCTCTGTATTTTGTATTCGATGTTTCATTCACACAATTACGGTCTAATAACATATAAATAAATGTTTCAGAAAATCAAAGCTGTTTCTTTTTTATCTTAATATTTGATAAAAACGTGTAATGGTTCCAGTTATTAGAACTTGCGTGAAAGAGGTTTCTGTGTATCTTAAAGATGCTAATCATGTTTAAGACTGGAAATGTTAGGATATTTTTTAGAAATGCGTCAAAGATTTGGGTAAATAATAATAAAAAAATTGCTGATGCACCATCCACGACGATTTCTAGATATTTAACATAATAACTTCTGGCAGTATGGTGAATATAAATATTTATCTAAAACGTCAATAATACAGAGAATTAATCAAAAATTTAATACTTATATTTAAACAATTATTAATTTAAAAAATGTATGGAAATATTTAAAATAATTTTCAAAAGTGAAAGGATTTCTTGGATGAACATAAGTGAAGAGATAATCATTTTTTATTTCTATGTCATGAGATATTCAATGTACGCATGCGGTAAAATTTACAAAGTTGAGAATGAAAATCTAGTAATTTTCATATATTATGTTCATATTTATTGTATTTCTTTAGTTGAAGACGAAGCATAGAAATCAACGAATATAGGAATCGATTCGCGATTTTATTGTATCCACCCAGAATATGAAACGAAATTACCAGACATCGTTCATTCATATCGCAGATATTAATGGCTTGAAAAATATTTACCGGAATTACAAAAATGGGTATAAATTATAACACCAAAAGTTATAAATGATAAAGTAGAAATTATAGACGATAAAAATGATGTGAAATATTATAGATTAGGATTTTAAAGCAATGTTGACCGGCTTTAAACATATTCTAATAGAGCATATAAATCAAGATGTCAAATCAACAGTTAATCTATATTTCAAGAATTGTAGTAGACTATGAGATATCTTTTGTTCATTTATAAACCAAAAGCAATGTCACATAATCGTAAAATTTCCATAAATATAATATATTATTTATGAATTGCTCACAAGGTTAAAGAAGATATTTTTAAAAGTAAAATGATTCCATAAAAAAGTGTCGCATACATGTTGTACAAATCATGCGCAGTTCCAAATTTTCAATCCGTTTTGGCATTTTTAATTAGAAGATATCCTATTTAATGTCCGATGTTTGAGAAGATTTAAAAAAGTTATTAATATTTCAGCGATCGTACTATGATGAAACTTTTAATGAATACACATTACAAATTGTTCAGTCTCAACATGCCGCAAGAATATAGGCGATTATATTGTAAAGAATTTTCCATCATATAAAAAATTATATAATCAAAATGTTTAGTGTCGCATTCGATCATTGAACANTCTTATTCAGTTACCAATACACCTCGCATGTGAACAGTGCGTGAACTTATTTTTTGACAATTTTATTTTTCTAAAATTTGACCCATCCTAAAATGCCAAAATATGATTTGACACTTCCAGTAAAATTTCTTTGCGAGATAAAATAAAAAGCCAGCCACTTTATACAAGTTATCGTCTGCTCGCTGAGATAACTGGTGTACCAAAATCTACCATATCGCGTGTTTTACGACAAGAAAGTCAACGGCTTGAGGAATTGGTATTACAAGAATGACAAGCAAGAACATTCAAAAGCAAACGCGAGTAGAAGGATCCAGAGGTCGAAGAAGCACTAAATCAATGGTTTTCTATTCTAAGTGGCAAAGGCGTAAATATCAACGGCCCAATATTTAAGGCAAAGTCAGAGGAGTTAGAAAAAAAACGAAGTTGCAACGATTTCAAAGCAACTGATAGTTGGTTATCGCATTGGAAAGCAAGACACAATATTAAATTTAAAAAAGCGCAGTACGAAAAGGGCAGTTCGACAACGAAAGTGCAGAACAGATCAACACAACGAAAGCTCCTACTTTTTTAGAGAATTTTTGTGCTGATGACATTTAAAATGCTGATGAACCTGGCCTCTATTATCGTGCTACGCCAGACGGTTCCTTATGCTATAAACACATTTCACTGTTTGTTTATAACAAGGCGATGGACAGCACTACTGTGTTATGCTGTAGAAATATGTCAGGTACTTACAAACGAACGCTACTGATCATAGGAAAGAGTGCTAGAACTCGATGCTTTACGCAGCTAAGAATGGAGGGTTTACCAGATGAGTACCACTCAAATAAAAATGCGTGGATGACTTCAGAAACCTTTCAAAATTTTCCTTCTGGTGGGGACCGAAATTTAAAAGTTTAACAAAGAAAATTTTACTGCTTGCTGACAATTGTGCGGCACATCCTCATTTACACAATCTACAAAATATAAAGCTTGAATCTTCTGCTCCTAATGCCACATCGTTAGTGAAACCAATGGACATGGGGGTAATAAAAAATTTTAAGAATGTACTTCGTGGAAAAATTCGTTAATTACATATTAGAATCCATTGATAAAAATTTATTAACAAGCTCCGCAACAGCCAGAGAGATAAGTTGAAAACTTTTCATTTTGCTAGCGATACAGTTTGTTGCTGACAGTTTGTGGGCTATAAAAACAACAAGGATACAGAACTGTTTTACTAATTGTGGCTTTAAACAGATATTTCCGAAATTTTAAGCAAAGAAGAAAATGAGGATATGTTGCCAGTTCGTATTATTCACTATGAATTTTCAACAACGGATAACAATTTACCATGTTACGATAATAATGAAGACTGTGAGGATTTAATTGTAGAAGGTATTAAATCAAGACATGAAAAATTGGAAAATGATGATGAATCACCTGTGCCAGTGACTGACCAGGAGGCAAAAAAACGTATGGCCACGTTACAGCGTTATTTTATACAGGAAGCAAATGAAGGGAGTCCTACAAGAGCATTGAATATCTATGCTGATTTGTAGAAGTTATATGCTAAAAACAAAAGACAGACTACACCTGACTCATTTTTTGCATTAAAATAATATTGTATGTACATATCGACCCATATATTTTTTTTCTTAAAAGTTTATATTACAGAAGTATTGCTAATTTATATTATGATTTATATTACCTATATATAATTTACAGTTTCCAAGAGTTTATAAAATAAAATTAATGAAAAATATATGAATTGTTTAATTTGATGTGTTTATTATTTGTTAATGGAATTAGTTTCCAAAACCAAATAAATGAATTAAAAATTGTCAACTTCGCTTAATTGGGACAGCCGCTTAATTAGAACAAAATGACCAAGTCCCGATGTTTCCCAATTAAGCGGAATCGACTCTATTACCTAGTGTTCTTTTTTGTTCGGTTGGTAAGTGCATTTGCGACATAATAATTCAACGCTGCCGCACGATTTTATCATTTTCATTAAATGTAAACTTCTGTATCTAAGACATTAAGCATCCCGAAAGGTAAACATGATATCAATCATTATCCAAAAATAACTATTCTAAGCAACGTTTTTTTATGATAAAAAGCTGATTTACAGATTGATAAAAATGTTAAATGATGAAGATTACGCATGTCAGAAAAATTAACAGCGTGATTTAGGTGTAAGATAGTTCAAAAACATAATTTAATACAAGATTTCATTATTGTAAACGCAATTTCGGAAATATTTAAAAGGTTTTAATAGTTGTTTAAATGTTCTCAAAATAACAACAGACAAAGATTTTTGATCGAAACTAATTAGATGAATGTGATTGATTCACGATTTAAATAGATATAAATAACTACCACAGTATCCTACATATTAAGCGAACCGATATAGAAGCCGTACCTACTAAATTTTCAAGAATTTGGTATGTTGGTGGTATGTGTTGCAGGGTTCAAATTTTCATAAAATTTGAGACTAAGGTCTTGGTTTTTACACTCGACAGTGCTGATCTTTATTCTTTTGATGAAAAAATAAGTATGTAGAAATTCGAATTTTAGAAGTGTGCGATGAAAAGGAAATATTTTTCATTAAAAATGGAGGTTGCGCATTTTGAATTACAATTTTTGTAGATTGAATTTGAAAAATTGTCAATAAAACTGGAAATTAATCAAAATTTTTTATTTAAATAATAACTAGATCCTAGATAATAATCCGAGAACAGAAACAGGATAAGAACTTATAAAAGTGTATATATCAAATGCCGTCAATATTTAGTAGACTTCATATCTCTTACTACCTCTATTTCTGCAGTTTCGAAAATGTTCAATGTTTAAATTTCAACTGTACGTAGGATATGGAAGGATTTTCAGAGAATTTTTCAAAAATCACCACAAGGAGGATTGTAGTAAATTTTATGGGTAGCATCGAGGAAAGTTTTTTTAACTTAATATAGTCGAAGAAGACTGATGTCTAACTCTAAAGAATCGATAATAATTTTTTTTAATATTACAAACAAAAGAATATGCCTAGGCACTGTAGCATGATATTTATAAGTTATAACTATTTTTCAACAAATATAAAATTTATTCATCTAACGATGTAACATACAATGAATCAATAAAGAAATACAATATGAAATTAAATACCGGAATTGCACCACCTGTAATAGATTTATCATTCTTATCGATGAAACGAGATTATACATTTCCACGAGAAGAAATTATTAAATATCAGTTAGTTTAAATTTAAATTAAAAAAATATTAAATACAATACTAGTGCGGTTTGTTCCTCAATCTATAGAAATTCCATCATATAATATTATGTTTCAGAAAGTACTTTCAAAAATGGATATTTAGATGGATTTACTGACTTATTAAATGAGTGTTATATATAAAAAGCAATTGAAAATATGATTTTTTTATGGTTTTTGTCATCTTACACATAGTGGCATCTGTACACAGTTTCAAATACAGCTGTATGCAAAATTTTTTACTTAATTACCGATAGTCCTTTCATTAGTTACGAAAATAACACGTTCTCACAGTTCAAAATTTCGTTAGAAGTTTTCCACATAGCACACAGAATGATTCAATTAGCCAAATTCATAGTACAATATATTTTATCACATCCCCGAAACTAAAAAAATATTTTGAAAACATGGAAAAATATTTCCAGGATTGTTTGAAAAAATAGAAATTATTGATATGCCCATTTAATATTTATTTAAAATTTTTCATGATTTACATTGTTTCCATTTATTTCAAGCATGATCCATTTACTATTTAGCATACCTAGCGTTCAGCAGTGCGCATCCGAACATTCATTATTGCCCATATGAAAAAGACGTTCGTGAGCTACATCTAAATATGAGTCTACCCATTTTTAATCAATTTACAATTTTATTAAGGTCCCCATCCTCGTAAGCAAATAAACAGAATGTACACAATATTAAATAATTTACATATCCATCGTTTACACTTATCAATAAATTTTTTAATGATTGGAGACCATTACTAAAAAGCGCTTATAATAAACTTTCAATTATTATGTGATATTTCTGGGAAAACCAATTCTACAATGCGTGTTATGAAAAATTCCGTTCGAACATCTATTTTTAAGGTCAAGACAACTGCTTTTCTAAACCTGTCTAATTAATTTTTTTAATAATTTCTCCGATTTCGTAATATGAGGATGGGTACCCTATTTACTCATATTACCATTTAATAAAATTGTTTATTAATAAATAATTGGTAGACTGATTTATCTGATGATCACGTATGTCATTTTCAGATGCCCAATGATGAATGCTTGGGTGCGCATTGTTCAAGGCTATGGATTCTCGATAGTAACTGGATCATGCTCGAAAGTAAATGGAAACCCTGTATACTTTATAATTTTAATTGAAAAATTTTTCGATTCAATGTGCGCAACTTCATTTTAAATAATAATTCCATTTTTATCTATAAACCATAAATATATTCGAAAAAACTGCAAAAACATCCTATTTGAGATATTTTATATACACCAATCTCATTATCTATTCGAGATTAGTTTTCGATTGCGATTAAAAGGAATGCCTTTATATATGTGCTTAATATCAAGAGACTATTTCAAGTAAAATTAACACAGAATAAAATATTTTTATGATTTTTCAATAATCAAATATGATCTTTATAATATAAAATAGATTATTTGACATAATTTAAACATATATAAATAAGTAAACATAAATTAATGAAAGTGGTTTGCGCAATACATAGCACAGAAGTCATTTAAATAGGTTTTCTTATTCCCAATTAATTCATTTCTATGAAATCTAAACCGAAAAGGATCAACTATGGAATTACTTTTGCTATACCTACATCATATCTGTACTCAAGTGGGATTGATGGCCAACGATCGAGTGATATAAGATATCACAAAAAAGAATATGCTTGATAAATTTGGGAAAAAAATCTATTTTACTATATAAAAGAAAAAATCTATGAAGTATACGACCGGTAAAAAAATCATTTATCGAGATTTACAAATAGCAATAGATTGTAAGATAAAAGTTGTTCTCCTTTACATATTTATTTTTGGTATCAATTCACAAATTGCAAATATTTTGTATTTAGTTCTCATACAGGATATTCCAAAATGTACTTTGAACCTGTTCATTGAATTATTATGATAGAATAAGAGCAAACCGAATGATATTTGTCAGTTGTCAGTAGTCTACAGTACATTTAATTTTTGTATGTTTTCGGATTTTTTCGTGTCGTTATAATAATGTTCGTTGACAAAGGAACAAAGTATTTTCATTGTTTAGGAATATATAAATAGTAAATAAAGTACCAATGCTATCAGAAAATCTTTTCGTTTCAAATTTTTTAAAAAAATCTATCATGAAACCGCATACAATAACAGCCATACTAAAAAATACGGCATCGTAACATCTAAAAGTAATGCAAATCGGGTCGTAGATGGTTCATAACTTATTTTAACGCATTTTACAAAGAACATGTGAATTTACATTATTCCATACAAGATGGAGCATGATATCACAGCACCCATGAGGTTTTTGATGTCCGATACGCACATTTTCACAAAAGGGAGATTCACCTGGATTATTGTACACATTACAGTGATATCATCGATGGGACCACGGACTCAGCGATTCCGAATCCATGTGAATACTTATATGTATTGATGAATCAAAGAAAAAGTATATATACGAAATCGTGGATGCCGGCTTATACTTAAATCAGCAACCGTTTTGAAAAAATGAACGATATCTATTGAAATAAAAGAAGGAGTTTAAGCCACTTTTTGTATTAGCATCTGAAATGGTATTCATTCTCGTCGTAAGTATATATAATCCATATTATTCCAAATGTATAACTGTATACTTTTTATAAAGTACACAATATGTGCAAAAATGTTAAGTTCAATATTTGAAAAGGCAAATAAATTTGATATGTGCATTTTCGGACACCCTGCAAAATCACAATTCATTCTGATAGACCAGGGAAGTTATTAAGGATAAATTTCCTTCATTCAAGATATGAAACTATTAATTAATATTAAAATAAAGTATTTTTCATCATAACGGCCTCAATGTTCTGGCTAACTGCACTACAGTAAAAAAGTTCGAATTAGTATAAGTTAGGCTTATACCTTTATTCGTCTATCATTATATGAGTAATTCCTCCGATAATGATAGAAATATTAAAAAAAGGAAATGTAATGGAAGAGATATTGCATCAGTCACAGTTTATTGAACAGGATTTGGAAAAGTAGATGTAAAATATCTGACGTCATCACTTTTGCAACACCTTTGGAACGATAAATTTATAAAAATCAAATTGTGTTAAATTGAAAAGAAATTGATAATCAGAGTATTCACAAAAAAAGAATGGCATCACTTGTTCATATAATTCGGCATTGAATTCTGAACGGCAGATCTGAAATATCTATAAGTTCACATCGTTAGTTCGACAGGAATCTGATTGATTATAAAGAACGGAATCAAAAGGCAACAAATAATGATTATTTAGTATCTTCTTAAATTATTGATTTTTTTTTGATCATTCTATTAAATGTTGCCTATAAAAGTAAATAATTGCTCTTGAAACACCGAAGAATACAACTGGGGTCAACAGTAATGGTATGATCTTATATTTAATGATACTTACCGATTCTGACAAACTTGGTAAATCGTTAAGGGCTGTATTGTTTGAATGCATATATCGGTAATTAAATTTTCTGGCCATAAATTTGCCTATATTATTAAAAACATAATAAAATTTAGTAATATGATTATATCTTATCATCCCTTAACATAAATAATCTAGGATGTGTCATTATATTTTATTTCTGATAATCATCAAATAATCACATATGCAAAAGAAAGGAAACCGCATGCCCAGCAATCATATTTTCAATCAAGATTTATTTTAATATAATCAAATTCAAAACTTGTTATCTTGAATATCAATTAATATAGGGCAATGTGATGAACATATTTGAAAAAAATCATTTTCTTTCACCATTATTACAGCTAAAATCAGTTAAACTGCTTTAACACATTTTATATTAAGATACACCATTTCCGGCACAGAATTTCATATTTTCGCGCATGCTTGTTATTGTTTCATTCAGAATTTCTCATGGATTCATTCTGGATTTCCCGTTTTTTTGAATGAACTAAATTTGAAATTTGAATTTTTTTTTCTAGTAGAGCCCAATTTTGAACTTAATTGTAATGAATATGGATGAAATACATCGGGTTAACACTCGAGATTTCAGATAACCATTGATCAGACGCGTGGTGAAATTCAAAATGTTCTTTTCGATTAAACCATGTCGAGATTCTTCGCTGTAAGAAGGAACGTATTCTAAAATTAATCCTGAATATTTTTAAATATTTTAAGCTATCTCCGCAGCTTCTAGCGAATTTAAAACAAACCTGTTATGATCTGACTCGTGAATTGATGTAAAAACCACAAAAGCATTGTTGCTTGAACCTTTTTAGAAATTTGAAATTAATTTATTTTAAAAAATGTAAATATGGAAAAAAATACTGCTTATTTTATCATTATTAATTAAAATCGATTAAATAGAGAGCCCTTATGCAAATAAATACAAACAAAATCAAATTTAGTTCATTCAAAACGACGTGATGCTCGGGAGGAATCCATATTAAATTCTGAATGAATAACATATAATTTACTATATTTAGAAATACAAACGCCGTTAATATTATAGTCTTAACTTGCACGATAAAAATAATCGATAGATCATATTATATTTAGATATATGAAAACCGAATAATTTATTCGGTAATATATTGTATTACTCAATAATAAGTAACGTTAAATGTATGAAATGTTCAATAATAGACAGATGGTTGTCATTGGAATAACAGAAACGAAAATTGCCAAGTCATAATATATAGATTACCAATCAACACATATGATGATACATTCAATAATATCATTAATTTGGCGATAGTCATGTATAAATCGCATTATAAAATAAGAGCCAACTATTCACAATATAAAAATTGATTGTTTACCTCTGGAGTATGTTTTTGATCATATAAAAATCAAGAAAAATATAGCCATAGATTATCATTTTCAAAGTTTAAAATGATTCACATCGTTCAATTAAATAATGTCTGTCGATATCTTTTAAAAATCTCAAGATAATTCAATCAAAAAAATATTATATTAATTAAACACACATTTAATGATAAATGCTGATTCTACAAGTTAAAAGTTTAAGATTTTGAACATTGAACCTATTTTTTAATAAACAAATTTTCATATTTTATATTTATCACTCTATATTTTGAAAAGTATCACCATAACTCATCCAACAGGTCATATGTTAATTTATTAATTCTTGTGAGTGTGGAATGCATTAAGAGTGAAAATATACGCTCGCTTCCGATAAATATTTTGCGTCAGGAAACAAATTTATATTCGGGCGATTTCAAATTATATCGTCAGATATGTCTGAGTTGCTTTTCATTACGTCATTAAAATCAACATAAGTTAACTGCCGCAAATTTTTGTACAAATAATTACATCATTATCAAGGGAAAAATATAAACTTTTTATCAGATAAATATAAAGTGTATTCAAACATTTGAATGTCAAGTAAAATGAAGCATACAATGAATGGAGTATTAACATGGCAATTAATCTGTATATGGGAAAAATTTTCGACAGGGTATGTTTAAGCTCTCTATTTTTGTTTAACAAAGATTTGCCATTTTTACAAAGATGATTCGTTATAAAATCAATATATGTATATCCATCGTATTCAAAAATGTCTACGGATCTCATAGATACTATATCATTTTAATCTTAATATAAATATTTCCCTTAATATAACTGTCTTGTCAAAGTCGCGGTTAAATTTACTAGAATTTCAAATAAACATTGTATGCAAAACAAAAATTTTCGAGAAATGACTTGATGAAATGATTATACAGTTACATTGTTTAATGTGCGTAATTGTGCTCTTGATGTTCTTAACCAGATATTATGATAATTAAAAACATACACAAACGTCAATAATTGTTTAATAAACTAAACCATCACATTTCAATCGCAAAAAATACAAATAAAATCAATGTCGACAGTTCACAATACTTTAAACTTTTTACACAGCGTATTTCTCCTAAATAAACAGTGATTTTATATTACCATTCCTTCAGAAAATTCGTACGATCAAACAAATAATCATAGTGCTTTTATATTGTAGCTGAATTATTATTATACATTAATTTAAAAATATTATCATCATTTTTTGTCACAATAATATTTTTTGAACACGTTTACCGATGGAAAAGACTCGTTGTCGTAATAAAACATCAAAGGTTCGATAATAAGTTTCAAAATCAATTTATGTTAATTCTTGCGATACCGAGCCATTCAAGAACAACAAATTTATATCTTATTTTAATATAAATTGTAAGGAGATATATCACGCCATACATTTACATTTGTGGAATTTTGAAGCAGACAATAATTTAAGTCTGAGTTCACATCTAATTTTTTTGTATATTCATCAAAATATTTTCTGTATATTTTATCCAGAAACTAAAATATGTTTTTCTAACCGTAAGATCTTATTTCCAAAACGATCCAAAATGGCAAAATAAAAGATTTTGTGATATCAAATATATTATACATTATTCAACTCATTATCTTAAAAATAAAAGAAAATTAAGAATAAATACCGTATTTATCACGAAGAGTTGAGTCAGTCAAATTCGTTTTATTTAGTGATGAGGAAAAATCCACGAGGTTTGATGTATTAGCGTAGTGTGGCGCTATTTATACACGATTATACCAGATGGTTGATTAATTGTCGTGTTAAATTCCATTTTATTTTCAGATGTATCCATTGTATCATCCGTTGAATTAATGAATACAACTTTGACGGTACTGTCTAAATCTGGGCCTGTGTTCGGATTTGAGCTGTCTAGAAAAATCATTTGATTCTACTTGTGCTATCGTTTGATTCTTCATCTGGCGCTTTTGTTAAAAAAGCACGTACTCGTCAATATTTTTTGAGTTTCATCTTGTTCAAGTTCATATTGATCTTCCTAATGATAAATTAATTAATTTACAGGTGATATATCTGTGATGTTTTTAGTTCTTTGATCATTTTGGATATCATCAAATGCAGGCCATTTGTCATGCGCATTGCAAATTCTTGAAACTAATTTAAAGTCGTTTCATACGATTTAAAGATTGTGGATCATCTTTTGCGAGTCTTGATAGTTTATTATTTTCGAGTTGGTGAATTATATCAAAAGCTCTCTCTAATCCATCGATAATGAAATTCAAATTTTTGAGGTCATCCTTGAATGTTTTCCTTAACACTCGTTTAATAAATTCTAGCCCTGTAGCTTCATCAGCTGCGACTGAATTATAATATCCAATTATGTTGGAGATGAGTTTATTTTTGATTTTAGTTGTCTTGGTATCTTCAGTGCTTAATTCTTGGTTGTTATATTCTCGAGTTTTGTCATGTAGAGCTTTTAGTTCAATTAAATATCCTATATTAATCACGCTCTCACCTTCGGTTGTAAAAAGTATTCTGTTCAAGTTAATCGAAATAATCTTGTAGCTGCAGAAGCTGTGCATGTAGTCAGCATTTACCCAATCAGACATTCCCGTTGCCTTATGAACAGCCTCCATATCGGGGCACGTATTCCCATTCACATCATCAAAACAGTCGTTGATAGCAACGATCGTAGCAGCCCGGACCCTTTGAGCACATTCTTTTTACAAAAATAAGAACTTCTGGTATCGAAAAATTGTTGAAAATATTTTTTAAACTGCCCAATATCGGCCTGAATTAAATATGGTTCACTTGCGTATAGTTGCTGGAAACAGATCGAATGATTCTCTCTACAAACTGGTTTTCTGGCGTTGAGTGACAAATATCTATTTTCTCTGAGAGGAATTTTTCTTTGATATGGCTCACAATGTTCCCTTTCTAAATAAAATATTACATCTCAAATAGACAGGCTGGCTGTTGATTCCAATATTACTTGACGAAAGGACGCGACCGAACACACTTACAAAGCTGAAGATAAACCAATTATTTATCATGTCCATGTCAGTGTAACTTAGAATTATCGCTGATTATCGGATCACCGAATACAAAAGAGATTATACCAATTAATTTTTTATGTCATTTTTAATAAATCACATACCATGGTTTAAAAACCAAAAATTATTAAAGTTTTTTTAAGTAAATTTTAAATTGTGTTCGGCTTATTTCAACAATGATCGTGTGTGATCATGAAATTTTTTTTATATATTGAATGGATACCGGCCATCTATGTTAAAATAGCTTTTGTTAGCTGTTTAACGTAAAGAATAAATTTAATATAGGTCTGAACATAATTATTTTAAAATGACATAATCGCGCATGGCATTTTTTACTTACATCAACAACCATCACTTTTTTGATTTCGATGCAAGAGTCAAGATATAACATTTTCAATATTTTTTGCATAATATCGCGTGGGAATAACATTTTGAGATATTTTTGTCAGATGTATGATTTGAATGGATTTATATGATTCGTTCTCTGTTACAATACAAGAAAATCGCGATTTTTTTTATTAATTTTTATAATTGACGTTGGCTTTTAACACTGGGACCGAATTTTGTTAAACCGAGTATTGCGAGATGAAATTCGAATGATCTTGTCCAATTTTAATAATTATTGTCAAGTATAATTTTACTACAACCAAGGACTGTTACAAATTAAAAGAAAAAAATTATATTGAACATAGTTGTACACTGAGAAAAATTTTTAATATTTATTTGGCTTTTTCATTAACTAACTTGGTCTTGCCGATCAATAATAATAAACGTAACAAGGACTAACACCAAAAATAAAAAACATTGATAAAAAAACAGTAGAATTTAGATTGAGTTTTTAAAAAGAGTGAACCATGTTTCTCTGAATATCTTGTTCGTCCAATCACATGTTCGAAAACGCTTGACTAGGTAGAAAACCCGGAATGCTGAGAATCTATCAAATTGTAGATACAGATTTCGTTCTTTGGATGAGGTCATTGGACCAATTGTTCTTGAGTATATGTTCATTTTGTTCTTGGTTACACGGAAGGCATCTTTTCATGGATTAAGCAATATTCAACCTTTAACTTCTTTTTCCAAAGAATTCACACTATTTGTCATCTCTATTCGCACTATAGGTCGCCACAATGGTAAATTTTTTATATCGTCGTCGTTTTATCTATGTTGGAATTCAAATATCGTAAATTACGTCTAATTTGAAGAGAATAGCGTAGATTATATAATTCGTAAGATCCTATCCTCTGTAGCCTTAAACGTGTATGCTATTTATTGATAAAAATCATGTATATATTCTGGGGAACCAATATATATTTGGATGAGGAAAATCGACCATTTTTCATTTAACATTGAAACACGCGAATTAAATTTATTTAATCAAGAATATCTCTTTGTGAGTTATTTTAGAATGCCGATACCAAATAGGTGATAGGGAATCAATTTAGATTGTTTCTTTTTTCGGTCATGGATATTTATTTGTCGTCAAATGTGTAAAATCGTACTTAACATATCAATAAAATAAATCAAATTAAAAAAATACACCTGCGTAAACGCTGATGTTACAAATATTCGAATCAAATAAACACATTTTTATGTAGGGAATCAAAACATTCTCAATAAGAAATATAAGATTGGGAGATATATCACGCCATACATTTACATTTGTGGAATTTTGAAGCAGACAATAATTTAAGTCTGAGTTCACATCTAATTTTTTTGTATATTCATCAAAATATTTTCTGTATATTTTATCCAGAAACTAAAATATGTTTTTCTAACCGTAAGATCTTATTTCCAAAACGATCCAAAATGGCAAAATAAAAGATTTTGTGATATCAAATATATTATACATTATTCAACTCATTATCTTAAAAATAAAAGAAAATTAAGAATAAATACCGTATTTATCACGAAGAGTTGAGTCAGTCAAATTCGTTTTATTTAGTGATGAGGAAAAATCCACGAGGTTTGATGTATTAGCGTAGTGTGGCGCTATTTATACACGATTATACCAGATGGTTGATTAATTGTCGTGTTAAATTCCATTTTATTTTCAGATGTATCCATTGTATCATCCGTTGAATTAATGAATACAACTTTGACGGTACTGTCTAAATCTGGGCCTGTGTTCGGATTTGAGCTGTCTAGAAAAATCATTTGATTCTACTTGTGCTATCGTTTGATTCTTCATCTGGCGCTTTTGTTAAAAAAGCACGTACTCGTCAATATTTTTTGAGTTTCATCTTGTTCAAGTTCATATTGATCTTCCTAATGATAAATTAATTAATTTACAGGTGATATATCTGTGATGTTTTTAGTTCTTTGATCATTTTGGATATCATCAAATGCAGGCCATTTGTCATGCGCATTGCAAATTCTTGAAACTAATTTAAAGTCATTTCATACGATTAAAGATTGTGGATCATCTTTTGCGAGTCTTGATAGTTTATTATTTTCGAGTTGGTGAATTATATCAAAAGCTCTCTCTAATCCATCGATAATGAAATTCAAATTTTTGAGGTCATCCTTGAATGTTTTCCTTAACACTCGTTTAATAAATTCTAGCCCTGTAGCTTCATCAGCTGCGACTGAATTATAATATCCAATTATGTTGGAGATGAGTTTATTTTTGATTTTAGTTGTCTTGGTATCTTCAGTGCTTAATTCTTGGTTGTTATATTCTCGAGTTTTGTCATGTAGAGCTTTTAGTTCAATTAAATATCCTATATTAATCACGCTCTCACCTTCGGTTGTAAAAAGTATTCTGTTCAAGTTAATCGAAATAATCTTGTAGCTGCAGAAGCTGTGCATGTAGTCAGCATTTACCCAATCAGACATTCCCGTTGCCTTATGAACAGCCTCCATATCGGGGCACGTATTCCCATTCACATCATCAAAACAGTCGTTGATAGCAACGATCGTAGCAGCCCGGACCCTTTGAGCACATTCTTTTTACAAAAAT
>JWZT01001907.1:7654-55962 GCA_000827895.1 Thelohanellus kitauei
TCGAAGTATTTTTGTTACCCATGAACGGTAGCTGAATTTTGTGGTATTGTTAAATTTCTCTACAAAATTAAGCAGCCCCCGCGTGCTCTAAGTTTAAAAAAAATCCATGTCAAAAAATGTGTGTTACCAAGTCCCAACCCCGAATTCAACAGATTATGGGTTTCCTAAAATCTGCAACTTTACCCTTTTTCGAACCCAAAAGCTTAGTTATGGCAGTGGTAAAATGAAATTATAAAAGTTAAAACTAAATCAAATTATAATAGAACTAAATTGAAGTTAAAACCCTGTATATACCTAGAATGGTGGTTCAAGAGTAGTAATCTAGTATTTTAAATAAAAGATTGCAACACTCGCTAATCGTTCAAGAATTATAACGGAATAATATCCCTTTAGTTGTCATCACTCTTCAAAAGTAATTCCGATAAAATATCCTTTTGTATTTAGGAGTATTATTAATTATATCCTGATTAATTTAGACTTAAATGGTCTCTTGTCAACTATCTTAGCAGCTTTAACTCAGACACATGTAACCGATTGAAATTTGGTGGATCAAAGAAAAATCATTATTCCTAGACCGCACCAAAGGAAAATTCTTTAAAAAATGGGTATTCTGATTATAATACTTAGACACCTTGAATAAATTACATATATACTTCAGATCTAATCTTGTGTAAATTATGTCTTAATTTTTCTGTTCAAATTTATTTATTTCGAAATGAATTTACTTTTAAGATGTGAAAATAAAATGTAAAATTCATAAGTACCAGTTTTACAAAATATATTTGTTTAACGAGTTAAACGTTGTTAATATCGGGCTAAACAAAAAATAATATGTTTGCTTACAAAGATAGGTTATCGGCTTAGCATTTATTCTGGTCTTAAATTCTCGGGTTAAAAAAAATTTGGGAACACCGTTCGGATACATTTTTATTTCAAAAAAAAAGCACTGGATAGGTCTTATAACTTCATTTGTGTTAAATTTTTCGACTAACACGGAGAAAGAAGATGAATATTACAGCATCCATAATTTTCACAAAACATTTTATACTAAAGGATATAAATATCGTACAGAAGTATTGCTACTCTCAGGAACCGTGTAACATTGAAGGAACCATGAAAATTTCAACCATTAGTGATTTTTTGAAGTTTTAATTTATCTGACGAGTTTTTTAACCTGCATTCTTGTCGTAAAATATGTCAATGATTTATTTCCATTGATAACAAATATATCATCTATCAGCCTGAATAAAAATTAGTTATAAAAACATTCGTGATCATTAAATAATTTTCACGTACTATGAGGAGATCTCAAATAGAAGAGCTTCCAGGAATGACAACTTTTTAGTGATCCATACACATTTACACGGTTGGAAACGGAACCTCCAACGTTTGTCCTATTAATAAGTACGGCGGATGTTTTTATTAAACATATGAAGTAAGCCCATTAGAATACGGGAAATTTTTGGTTGATAATTTCAATTACGTTTGCTGTATAAATATCTGACACAATTTAACATAGCCTGAAATATGAAAGATCTGGCCAGTATTTGTGATAAGTTGAATTCATTTGTTGATATTGGCATAAATTCATATTTTGTAATGCAATTATCATTGCATCCAGCACCCTATCAGCTTGATTTCATTAGAATTTTTAACACACCCAGATTTTATCAATAATTCACAGATAGGTGTGTAAAATCGCAGAAAAATCATTGTTTTTTAAAATAGTATTTTGTTTATTCATTTTCAGATTTGGTCATCTCGAAAACCTCGTGACTTTTTAATATCATTTTAACACATATTAACTTTCACGTTTAATCTCAAAAATAAAGTTTTTGAATGATATCGAGCTTTAAAAGGTGGTATTGAGATTATGACAAACAGGATAAATTGATTAATCCTCTTTCGATCTTCCTTTCAGAATCTGTTTCGTTAATCATTGTCCACGGTGATTTACAAATATTAAATTTCAATTCAACGAGTATATATTATCACGATTAAAATAAGTTTTCTCGAAACTAACTGACTAAAAATCCACATTCTGGGATTTTACATTTTTTTTATGTTAGATTAATTTTTGATTCCTAATGTTTGAAATACTCATCGAGAGTCATTGATTCGGTGGCTTTTCTGAATGTCTGCAGTCATACTAGTCATTGTTAATTCATTAATTATTACTCCTTATGGGCTAAATTAAGTATGGCTAATTATTTAAGCATCGCTCTCTAGAAAGAACTGAAATGTGATGATGTGACAGTATTTTACATTTAAGTAACTCAAATTTTCAAATATGTATAATCTGCTTTTGAAAATTTTTTCGAATGGCAAACTATGAAGAAATTACCTCGAAGAAAAAACATGATTTCAACATAAAAATTTAATATTTCAAATGTTCAAATTATAGTTTATTAATTACACAAATTCAGAAACCTTTGATCATGAATCTTCAAATATTT
The DNA here is from genome assembly GCA_000827895.1 of Thelohanellus kitauei. Taxonomy (NCBI): domain Eukaryota; kingdom Metazoa; phylum Cnidaria; class Myxozoa; order Bivalvulida; family Myxobolidae; genus Thelohanellus; species Thelohanellus kitauei. Next base: position 10,111 of record JWZT01001907.1, read on the forward strand.
TCTATCATGATTCAGCATCTGTATGCCATCAACCCTTATATTTTAAATAATTACAGGGATTCAAAAGTAGATACAATCCAAGAAGTTTACGATAAGTTACGCTATTGAAGCGAATGAACTGCCAAAACAAATTTAACGAAATTTGTGAGTCGCAGTTTTCAATCATTTAAAAATTTCACTACCGTTTCAGATTTTGAACATTTGTGGTGATAGTGCGAGAAATGGAAGAATTAATGACAAATGATATCATTGAGGAGAAATGTAAATTTCAAACGGTTAAAATCATTGAAGTCTCGTGAAATCTGGGTAGTGGAAGTATGAGTTGATGATATTTAGACAAGGATTTTAATCATCATCTAAAGTGTCAAGTAACTATTTCCCAAAACACTACATCAAAACTTGTGTTGAAACCAAATCATGACTATTAAGAACTACAAAATAAAATTATCAGCTCTATTTCGAAAGTACAGAAAAATGCCACCGAGTTTTAACTTTAGAAAGTATGTAGCATTCATTTTTGAAGAACTCGTCTTGTCTTTGGATGATAATTTTCTGAAAAAATGTATTAAAGTTTCCAAGACAGCACGCTATTTTGATCGTTATTCGTGGCTCGAGGTTTTTGAATCTATATTTCTCGCGTGAAGTATCTTTTTAAATTTTTATACATTAAAAATAACCTTCCACAATACATGTGAGGAATCTCTTGCGACGTTCTTATAGAAGTTATTGAACATGCCGAGAAATTTTCTTAGGGTATAAAAATAGTGAATTTTATAATCCATAAATATGAATTTCTTCACAGCGCTAATAAGTATTTCATCCACTCAACCCTTTTATAACCCTTGAATTGAATTTCAGAGGCAAAGTTTATTGTTCACATGGAAAACCATGGGTGCTACTTACTTTAATAAATCCAGAATTTGTAAGGGTATAAAAGTAAATTGCTATGTTCAACAATACCAGACTGAAAAGGTATCGATCTCAAAGAAGGAAAACTCCCTCGTATATGTTATGGAAGGCACTCGTTTAAAATGAAATACCTTAAACTTGAATTTTCAAAATGATTTAACCATTAATATGTAGGAAAATATTCAATCACTTTCTCATAGGGTGAACAAAGGCGAAGAAAATCTGAAAGAGAATTTAAAAATCAGATGATTATATGTTAATACAGAAAAAATGAAAATGTAGAAGTGCCAAATTTGATGTCGCCTTATCCAAACTAAAAATAATATTCATATTGTGGAAGTGGTCTTCAGTTTAATTACCTTAAACCCATAAAATTTTCGATACAAACAGACTTTGAATTTTTACACAATGACGAACCAAGAGCCAGTAATTATGATATATTGCATCTACTCATCATCAGAAAATTTTTTGGCTCATGTTCAAAATATGGAATTGGAATCGACTGCATAATTTTTCCGCTGAGTACTAATCGCTTTCTTAATGGAGCTTAGTAAATTCGAGAATATTATTCTGAGTAAAGAAAATATGCTTGAGTACATGAAAAAGAAAGGTTTAGACCACTTTGTCATGTGCCAGGACTGATGGGGCCAAAAGGACAATCGATTGATTAGTTGAATCTATCGATAGTGTATAAATTCTTTTAAACATTATATGTATAAATGGCTTTATTTAGAGTTCATGAAATCAATTACATATTTTTTTGAACTTTATTAATTACAAGGAACGATTTTATTCTGTTCGAAATTTAACATGAGGATGCTATTAAATTATCTCCGTTTGTGGATAGTCAAAACATCAAGTATCGAGCACCTTCACAACATCAAGAACCGCTTTTGCTAAATTAAATAGAATAATAGGCCTCATAGTAATATAAGTATAAAAGGTTTGTAGATGGAAATTATTACACGATCAATTAAATATTGATGGTCCATGGTATGTCGTATAAATCGACTAGTCAGTGGTGAGGATGTCAGAGTATAACAGAGGTGATATATTTGTTAGTATTTTAGGACATGCACTTGATGAACCGCATAAAAGGGTCATCAGAATGCTGGATACAAACTCTAGGGTTAAAATGTTCTCAAATAAAAGGTTGGGGGTATTGCTTTCTGTTCCAAATCTTAGAGCAGAGACTTTACTTTCAATTATTCAAGAGTTTTCTCCTAATAATTATAGGTATGTATTGCCTGGTGCAGAAATATATTCTAAGGGTTTAGGTCATGTCGTGGTAATTTTTTTATCATACATTTCTAATCTGCCAGTTATTTCTCCCTATGCGCATCGAACTATTAACCATTCGTTTTATTAGAAAGTATTTGTTTGATATTAACCAACGGGTCCAGTCATAGGGGGGCACATAACAACGCTGAGGCTGATTGGGGTGCTGTTAAAGGATTTTTACGAACTGGAAGCGTCGGCTTGACACAGTCATGGATGAAAAACTAATTGCCATTTAGGGTATATCAGACAAAATAACGTGGCACTAAAAATGCTATAAGAAAGGTTTTGAAGAACTACATTATCACAAAATTAAAACAGCTTTCTGACGCATTTGTAAATATATCTAATCTTAGGATATTGAATAAAAATAATTAACGTAATTTTAATCTAAAATTAATCTCTTAATGACCGCAAAATGATGCCTTTGATTCAAGTAGTATATTCTATACTTGATCCGATTTTTTAGTTTTATTTTCAAAATCATTAATATTTTGAATGTTTCCACGAAAATGAAAATTGCTGCGTTGTATGCTCGAGGGTCTAACAGATCTTGTGATTATTATTGCAATTATAACTGAGGTTATCTGAAAATGATCAAGTATAATGGTACTGAGAAATGATAATTTCCAAGATTTAAAAAAATCATCCTCAAAGATTTACTCTATTTTTTACATTTCGTATTTACGCCTGATCTGTTACAAATTCTAAACGTGGTGATATATTTAAGTTAGGCCCTTGCTTTATAACGTTTATATAGTTCATCACAAAGTAAAAGTGTCGATAATAATGGTATGGGAAACAAATTGTATCTTTATCTGACCATGATTTAATTTTTATCTCCACAGTAGGTGAAATTTCAACACCGTTTAATAATACACCATTTTCCGTCCAAAATGGCCGACTTTCCGATGATGTCATTCAAATGTTCTGACGTTGTATTTATAAGTAAATTGATATTTATGTAGGTTCTATCTTTTGGCGTTGTGAGAATATTCATTTAGATTCAAGAATTTAATATGTGATGTCATTTACTGATATTTGATTTTACCTAAGTGAAAAGAATCGTTCTAAAATTTACTTTTTTATAGTTAACTTCAGTATCGATCTCTTCGAATGATATCCTCAAAAAGTCGGCCATTTTGGACGAAGACGGTGTAATAACAAAATTATAGCCAAAAACAATACAATTTAAGTCAATAATTAAATTTTTAGTACAGATATTTCTAGATTTACACTGTGGATTGGTTTATCCTGGGCAGTTTAACAAAATTACCGTGTAAACCGTTTGATTGATGTAATTTTTTAAATGAATCGAAATTTTCAAAATGCCGTTTTTTAATAATAAAATATGTCAATGAATGTAAAAACAGACCATTCGTTCTACCCTTATATGAGTGGCCATGTTGAATGTCCTTGTGGCAGATAGTCATTTTCTACATGAACCGTATTAACTTTCAACGAAATTAATCTTATTGCCCACATGGCCTTTATTTACTGTAAAATCGATACCATGAAAAAAGTCAAAAAAATTCCTGAACCAACAATATGAAACATTTTTTAAGTTTTGATAGATAGTTGTTCATAATTTCGAAATAAGTTCATCGCAATGTCTGATTTTTTAAGAAGGTGAAAGTAGTTCTTCGTATATGGTATGGATCGTGGAATAAAGTGATATATTGGAAAGAATATTCCATATTATTGATTTTCGCGAATCCAAACTCTAAGCGTGTAATTAGTTTCCGTAAAGTATTTTGACCCTAATTCAACAAATATATATAGTTATAATAACGACAAGTTGAAATTGATATTTAAATTAAATATTAAGTTAAGTGAACTATAGGTGTTTGACCAACGTCAAAGTATCCTTTTGATTTGAATAAAAGGCTTTGATTGATATCAAAAAAAAAATAATTTCGAGTTTTCTGTAAAAAAACACTAACACTTATTACATATCTAAATTTAAGTCCATTTTTATGAAGCGGATTTCATCTTAATGAAGATATCTTGAATTAGTAAGTCAGTCAATTTAAAAAGATCTCCGAATCCAGGTAGTGATCCTTTTTATAATTCGGTCAACCATGATGAGTTAAAATGTGAAAATTCTGGCTTGATTGTAATTAGGAAGTTGAGACAGTATGAAATATACGACAAATGATCGAGATTGATTACGAAGTGTTCATATTCAGGCCTTAAAGAGCTGTCATAAATCAGATCACGTGGGATTATTCTGTCGAGTTAGTTAATTTCGAGATTTATTTTCAGTTCAATTACTGAAATATTTTGTTCTAGATTTCGGATTATGCTTCAAAGCTCCGTTGCTAGTTAAAACACTCTGCAGAGATAAAATTGGCTGATCTAGATCAAGCATCCATCTTCGTTTTTCTTTAATTTAAAGAATTGGGCGATATAATATTTTTGTATGTTTTTTTACTTCCATTAATGTTAATAAAACAATATGCGCATTTTCTTAACTTCACACGTTTGACATAAAAATCAATGTTCCAAATTCACATGAAATCAGGTTTTTGAAATATGATAAGGGATACGCAATTAAGATATTTCCATGCCTGTTCATTTTATATAAAGCATATATTTTCGCACATTCAAGATTGAGGCTAGAATTATTGAATATATCATATGATACTGGTGTTTACCTCCGAACTCGGACATTTCGAATTCCAAATTCTGACCAATGGATGTTCAAAATATGACATCTATTGAAACCGTATCAACAAAGTGGCCAGTTTTTCATAATTATCACAATTTTTCTTTATATGGGAACTGATTTTCAAAAAATCGACGTATTTTAATTTATTCGATTTTATCATGGCTTTTATCTGTTTAATTGATAATTCAGACACAAAACTAACCGTCGTTTCGTTTCGTTACAAAAATATGTGAAATATATGTTTGATAGATATAACTTAGTATAAGATCTACATGATTACTCTCGTCATATATCTGGAAGGTTCGGACAAGCTCCATAGAATGATTGAATATGCATAATAAAAATTTTTCAATGTTGTGGGATCACACTGCATGTTGCATCATTCATCCTGGAAATAAGATACCGGGTATCGAAACATGGATTGTTTCAGCGAACATTCGATTTTATCAAAGCAAATGCTCCTTCGCACGGATTGAACACTGGCGAGTAGGGTAAAAGGTAGTGTATTGAAATGTTTGAAGTCCCTAGGGCTGTAACTGCGTGATGATAATTCACGTTATTCAACACGAATATAAATCCTTCAGCCTCACCGAGAACGTTCATGGTTACGGTCAAGAAAGCATTCAACACTTCATTATTGACCGACCCTCGAATCGCGTCTGAATTAACACTGTTGTGTCTGTTCATGGAGGATCTCATCGCTATGTTTGCTGAACGTGGGCTCATTATAAGATTTGGAGTTCTCTCCCTTCTTGACCACCCGTGGTTCCTAATTATATGAAGGTGGATCCATCAATAAATAGTATATTTCTGAGTCTGAACGACAGCGTTTTTGAAAAGTAGCATATGACATGATTTTGACGTGCCTTCCTTGTCTCGGATGCATTCCTTTTTACCTATACTGGACCCACCAATCTATACGTGAATCCCTGGTCTTGTAACCAGTTAAATATGGTATTTTAGTCACAACGACACCTAACTGCTGTTTGATTTCTCTAAGATTGGTTGTTAGGTCGTCGTTCATTAGCTTTGTAATACGATCACTGATTTTTTGAGTAAGAATCATATTTCGAGCTCCACCGCGTGAAGATGCAGTAAACTGTACCGTTTCTTCGATTTTTTTTATTTTTTGAATTGACAGTTGATTTGTGAATTATCCAAACCCTCGCTACCTTCCTCTGCGTTGTAGTCTTCATATATGAATTTAAAAACGAGTCTTCGCATTGGATCACAGACATGATTTTCAGGGGAACCAGTATACAAAAAATGTAAATGATAAACTGTCTCGAGATGTCTCGTTTTTAAAAGTGATATCAAATGTCAAATTAAGAAACGGATATTCTTCTTAAACACAGGTTTTACTGATTTACAACTTTAATGATAACAACGTGCTTTACGTTTATTCAAAATTACAGTTCATATACAAAGAAAATTTGTGATAATATGGAAAAACTGGTCATCTTGTTGGTACAGTCATAATGGATGTCATATTTTGAACGTCCACTTGTGCGATTTTAGAATTCCACATGTCCGAGGTGGACCTGCCATATGTCAGACGCGAACTTCACATATCCGAGTTTGGAAGTAAAAACCGGAATACTGAATATCATAAAATTAATGTCCTTATAAATTTCTCATGAATTAATCATATGGGCTTGGTCAACGGACTATCACTGATTGGAAAAGTATTATCAGGGCGGTACACCTATTCAAATAATTTTCATATTGTTCCCTGTTAATAACATATGTTCTACTTTTCAAATCCGAAGCTGTTTACTTGTTCTCGACTTTACCAAGTGAAACATATTGGAATAATGAACAGATTTATTAAAAGAAAACCAAAATATTTATAATTAACGATTTTTTAACCTTATTTCCGTATCAGATTAATTGCAATGAGAAATTAACTTGAAAAATGTAACAAAGCTGTTTTTAAGTAATTGAAATATTTTTCTTCGTAGTTTGATCAAAAAAATAGTTGAAAATTGGAAAATATTATTTGGTCAAAATATACAAAAGTTGGCAATTTTTCTCGAACCAATTCTTGTTTTAAAATGCCACTTTTTTTATGTTTGGATACTTTTGAGAGAGAGATCAAAAGGACAGTCCCAAATTTATCAATATTTTGATATGTCATAAACTTGAAGATACTTTCTAATGCTAGTTAATATATTTGATCATTCATGATTATTTCATATTTGTGATTTAATGTCATGTATTTACCAGGTTATAAAATCTCATATTTAATTCTCGGGTTCCAAAAATGTTAATTGTGGTATATTGATTACATTTTTCGACTGAGAAATTTCAGCTGCCTATTTATGGATAAAAATTTTTAAATGTGTATGAATTCCATAACAAAATTTCGAGAAATAGATCATTAATTTCTAATTAAAAATGTGTTTTTGAATTATTTTATACAATGATCAAATTGTAATTTGTATATATAAATTAAAAAACTAAGGAGAATTCGTTCATTAATGTCATCGCCTCAGCTGAGAGACAGTCAGATAACGGTTATGGATCGGAAAGCGATGGAGAAAGAGATCCTCTTGCGGTGTCAGAGCAGTAGACAAGGGCTTTATCAAGAGGAGATTATGTCTGATATTGTTGGATTGTCATTTTGTACATGTGTAGAGTTGTTAAGGAAATTGTGCAGAAACGTATTCTGATTTACTTATAATAGAACAGTATTGAGCCATGTTATAAGTTTGGACAGTTGGCTTATAGAGGGATGTTTCAACCTCAGCTAAAGATCTTTCCTAAAATTGTGAACCTATCAAATCTGAGTAATGGATATGATACGATGATTTACCGAGCCATAGAAGAGTCAGGCTGTAATGGCCTTACCATCCCTGAAATCAGGGCCAGATTGAAACTAAGCATGATCAAGTTCAGGCCTATACTTTGTATTCTTGACAGAAAAGGCTACATCAAATCGTATTTTCTTGCCCAGGATGAACAGGGGGTAAGGTTATCAAATTACTTTAGCCCAAAACCAAAGTATACGTGTCGACAGCGTTCACTCCAGACACGTCATTGACCGGTAAACTTCTTTATCGTGACTTGGAAATAGAGCCAAAATACCTGAATCCATTGATGGATGAGGTTATTTTATTTTTGAAGAAGAAAGTAGTTTATTTCTGACATAGTTAAAGCAAGATTGCCCGCCGGTTGACGATGTTTTATCACCTGATTTGAATGTTCAAGCTCATTCTGGCGAAATATATGATCATTTATTAAAAATTGGCGTTTCTACAGACATTTTAACATATCCAGCATTTGAAAAACTATTGGAAACAATGGTAAATGATGGAAAGATCCCGTTACGAACAATATCAAATTGGATGACTTGTGTGGAATGGTTCGAAAAATCTTTTGAAAAGAACACGACGTTAACGTTAAGTGTTTCTGATATCAAATGTGCTAAAGACGAGTTATTAAGTTTATAATTTTTAGATTTCGAAACTCGCTCCTTAGAAGTGGAATGAGCAATCTAGACATTATTGAACTCTATTTAGAACGTTATTATAAAAAATAGTTTCGGGCTAATTCGATCTATTTAATAATCTTTTAAATTCACAGGTCATTCGGATGTTTTTAAGAGTGGACACGGTGAAAACATATTTTGTTATCACACACAAATCATGGCGTGAAAAGAAATGAAACAAATGTTTTCAAGCCAATCGAATCAGTGACTTTTGGATTTTAATTTTGATTTATGCTGGATTGAGAATAATTAAAAAACTCCATCCTACATAGAATCCCTTCCAATATAGTTCATTCGAAACGCAGGGTTGGTGAAATTTAATGAAAAAACAAAAAGAAATACTCCTCCTTTTTTCACTCGCCTACAACCAATGTTACAATTGTTTTAGCAAACAACATCGATTTTAGGGCAAATATTGTTTCTCAACTTTTGCACTATTGGTGTGCTTGAGAACTTTGAGATGAACTGAAAAAATGAGAGTTGATAAAACAAGATTATTCATCGCTCTCGTTTAATTATTTTTAATTTGTGGCAACTTTTATGAAATAGATTGCAAAGATTATTATCGGGTTTCCATTCATTATCGCACCGATTTCTTTTTCATTTCGCACATCAGTAAAATTGAGTTTTTGTATGTTTAATCAATAGTTAAAATGAAAAATCATATTGTAACCCATAAATTAGAGGCTTTGAACTCTGCTGAGCAGATTCCATTCCAAACAGTGAAATATTTTATGCATCAGAGAGACTAATTTTGAAAATAGATTTGATACAAAAGCCTCATACTTTTCTCTTTTGTAACCGATGTCTATTAATTCGTAGTGTATCATTTGGTCTTTGTTAATACAAATGGATATGCTTATATTCTTGGATAGAGTAGATTTTACTATTTTGTGGATTGCGTATTTCTTGGTGATCCGCCGTATATAGACCTCATTGAGATATTAAATCCAGTTTCTTCAATGAATATGATTTTGGATTCATCAATTTTATGAGGGGAAGGAATTTCAGGACATACTCAAATCTAGTATTTATTGTTTGAACTCAATTCCTTCTTTATGGAATCATATGAACTCTTTTAAAACTATACTGAAAATCCCCCAAACTTTTAGAAAGGCTCGTGATGCAGACCTGTATTCCAAACCGTTCCTGAAGTTAAATGTTGATCGTGTTCAACGTGATAGAGCAGTCTTCATCCACCAGATCGAGGATATCATATATTTGCTCCTGGGTTTGTTTTTTTCTTTGCGCCCTCCATTCTTTATCTTTTCATTTCTGCCCTCCTCGTCGAAAATTTTAATATCCTTATAGACTTGATATCTGGAAAAACACAAGGTTTGGCGGATTTCTCTATGTGATTTTCCCTGTTTAGATAATTTGGTAATCAATTTCCTTTTTTCGTAGCTTAGATGCATTCAACAAATTTGGCTCTGCTGGAAATGGAATCTGCGCGGTATAGAGTTCAAAACTTCTAATTTAAAGGTCAAAATATTCTTTTCTAGTTTAACTATTGATTAAACATATAAAAAATGAATTTTACTGATGTGCGAAACGAAATGGAATATGCGCGATCATGGTTGGAATCGGTGCGATAATGAATGAAAACCCTGTAAATATGTCGTTATGATTATTAAATAAGTTGCAAAAATGATTAAATAGATCGAAAAACTCTATATTAATCTTTAAAGTGTTTTCTTTTTGCTATTATACCATGCTATAACACCTGACCAGAAATGCTTCACTGATCAATATTTCAGTTTGGACGATACAAGAGAGCCACAAATGTAGGCTGATGTATGTAAATCAATGATGTCTGATACAATTTTTGAGTTATCGAAAAGTTTCAAATATTTTGCATCTGTTTTTCTGTATGAGAATTTCTTATTAAACCAAAAATCCATTTAATTTGGCATGGAATCAAGCTAGTTTTAAAAAAAAGATTATTTATTGTTGACTTTCAAGTAACTGTCGCTGATTTTCTGGTTCGATAAACAAGAGTTCACGATACCGAAAACATACAATTGTGTTCGGATGAAAGGGCAGTTTTTATCTTTGTTTAGACTAATCAATAAAAGTTGCAAAAGATTCCCATTTTCAGAAAACTATCATCATCAAGTTCTTGTACATAAATAAATCGACATATCCTAGCTCAGGTAGTGGAATAATTGGATTAAACCTCACAACACTAGAAATCGATATCACAAACGGCCATACCTGGCATAACTAACAATATATTTCCAGTTGTTCGTTTTGTAAAATAACGTTTTGTCATGTCAAACACAATTTTGCATATAATTTTATGTAATTCTTGTAATTTATTCCACGTTTAAACGAAACGCATACAGAGAAAAATTATCGGTTATTTTGATTTTGTAAAATTCATAGGTTTTATGCCCATAAATTTTACGATCAGACCTCTTTTCCAGTTTTGATATTCTCAGCTATCAATTTCCAACGTGTTGGTTGGGAAGATGTGGTAGAATGAAATGCCTCTTAGAGGCATTATACTAAGTGTAGATAAGCCTGCATTATATTTTACAGAGCCACTCGAGGTTCCACTGGCTGGGTGTAGCCTTTTGGCGCTAATTTTATTTTAAGAGCTATCGCATAGTTCATTATGATTAGATCTACTGTTTTATAAATTACTGAAAAGCTTATGTCCCAACTAAAATTAATGATAACTATATTATTTTTGCCTGTATTAAATAAACTTTTATTCTGATAAATTGATGTCTTCGAGAACGATTTATCACGAACCAAGGAAATTAAAGATTACTGGGCTAGGGAAATTTCTGAATAGGGATAAAACTTAGTAATATAACGATGGATTCTAAGTTGTAATTACACAGTAAATCCATGTGAATAGATTACAATTTTGATCATTATAATATTTTGCAATGCTAAATCAAGAAATACACCACGAGCAATGTTCCTCTAGATTTTAATAACACTGAACTAAAAATGACATGTGAGGGGATTTTATGTAAAATTTTGGTGTGCGGCAATCGCGACTATAATTCCAGTACAAATAATTACAAAATATATTCGATCTTCATATCAATACTCGATTAAAAATACAACCTGACCAGTGATTAATATTCATTTTCCATAATGCGGTTATATTTATTCAATTAATCATGTCAGGAAACGCTGTAGAAAAACGACTAAAACAAACAACGACATTAAACGAAAGTTGATGTCTTGAATAATATGTGTAATCAAACATTTCTAAAAAATGGGGTATTTATTCGTTTTAGGTCCAGTGCATAAACAAATATCCAGATAAACAATGTCTCCTGATAAAAGATGAAATGTTATATGTATCTAACGAAAAAAATGATTTTTTAGTTTCCTTCTTGATTTTGTTTTACATAAATTCATTCGGCCGATCATACGTTTGTAGACTTCAGTCTGTTTGAAATCTTCCACAGATGTTAAATATAATTGACAGTTCTTTCATTTTTCAATCCTTCATAGTATAGGTTATGACGCTATTAAAAGCTTGAATCGGCCCTATTTTAAATTGTTTGGAATCAAATAGTTTATATCATCATATTTTCCACTGATGATCAGAATGATAATCTCTTGGATGTTTGGTATGACTCTTAAAACCCTTCAAATAAGTTTGAAAACTGTCTTCGCCATTATCAAAACTTGAACCCTTTACAATTACACTTGGATCAAACTCTTGAATATTCATCAATTAATCATCAAAGAATTTGTTCGCCGCGTGATTACATGGTAATTTAACAAATCTATTTGAAAACTCTAATCGATATCATTGTCAATTGAATTAACGACCTTCGCTGTATCACTCCAATGAATAGCTTTTCCAATGTAAATCTATTTTATTTGTATATTTTAGATTTCATAAATTGAGGCGCTTCCATTCTTATCACGATACATTCGGGTGGGTATTTTCACATTAAATAAGTTTAACCATAAAAAAATGAAGCATTGTCCAAGCTTTTCGAAGCCGTGTATTTCGATGCCTCGTCTATCATTTAATATTGATAGGATGATTGTTCATCTAACTGTTCAGTTAATCAGTGAGTTGTAATTTCGCAATAACTTGGTAACTTCTAATTGACGGGACCATTGTTTTTCAATGTTTTTAATGCGCAGGAACCACAGTGAACGTTTATGATGTTCAAGGAACCCCTTAACATAATCCATGTGTTAGTCCTAATTATTTTTAACAAATCAGATGATAAAGATGTCGCAAGTACCTTTCATCAATAAATAATTACAAATTCGTGATATTGTTCAACGAAAAATATCATTTTTTGTTTTATAGATTACGAATAATGTAAGAATCAAAATGAACTCGATTATGAGCTGACAAGAAAATACTTTTCTGACGAAATGAATTGTAACATTGTTGTTACAATTTCATCACAATCTTTTTCATAATTTTAGTGAAATTAAGTCAGTGCGAAACTTGTGCTTTGTGGTTTCTGCAAAGTGATGGATTGCAGGGTCGTGCTTTAGAGAGACAGAAGTGAATTTTATCTTAAATCGACAGGGTTCATTCTGACTTTGTTTTCATGAATAGTTTCAGAACCAAAAAATCAATTTCATGTGAGTACGAAGTTAAAACTGAACCAAAATTTGAAGAGATTTTTCTGAAATTGCTAGGAATGGTAATTAAATTACAATCCAGAATGCAGCCAGGTTATGCTCCAAGAGTTTCAACCTCAATTTTTTGTTACTTACAACACAAGTAAGCTCTTACTCTTCTGCCAAGTTAATCTGTCCTTCAAACGTCTCAAATTCTACAAATAGTCTTCAGCCCCAATCGTTTTCGTTAACTGATATGGATGCAAACTATTTTCTCAGACTTGCCAAGAGAGTATCGAATGTATTCAATATCAATTGCAAAATATCTTCATAGTTTCTTTCAACTATATTTAAAACATTTCAACGTTCCAGGCAGTTGCAAGATTATTCCAAATATCTAATTTATTCTGAAAAGCATTTATTGTATCGATTGGCTCAAAGATATGTTCGTGACTTCTCTACATACTGTGGCTCAAAAAGTTTAGTTCCTGAAATATATCGACCAGATACGCTAGCTTTGTAAGTCAAGTTTCATCACTCGGAACGTATAAAGGCGTTCAAGCTGCGTCGCAAACGAAATACTAGCATCTCATCTCTTACTTCCTTGAAACGGCAAAAGATTTTTCCTGGTGACAACAATCATACATCTGTATGATGTATTAACGTAACGTTGTTTGCTTCCATAATCTATCCCTGAGCTAAGCAAACTGACGACATTTCCAGAGTCTCATATTCATATAGTTAACCATTTTAACCACCATGTCGAATGCAGTTATCAGTTCTGATCCAACTTTTTTAGCAACCAGTGATTCTCTTTTAAGAAAAAAACGAGGAACTATAATGTTGGGATTTTGCTTTTGTGAAAGCCGTGATAAAGCTTTGGATGCTTACAGTCATTGTATGTGGGCTATCTGTAAAAATTCCAACAGACTTTTAAGAAAATTTGCACGAATCAAAATATGGTGTTAAAGCATCAAATATGTCATATCCTTTTGTTGTTCCTTGCCACTATTTCAGAACAGAAAGTCATACAATAGCTCACCTGTAAATAAAACGAATATATACAAAGATCCCTGTTTTGCAGATAATTTCGGAGTTCTGGAAGACCTCAAGTGCAAAGAACTCGCGACTCTTTATTTTTAACACAATAGCGATTATAATATCACTATGTATATCTTCACTTCGCTGGTTAATCGCTCTGTCCGAAAGAGAGATATTATTTGTCTGATGCAGCAGCCTCGTAAAACATAATCCTCGATATTACCTTGCATGCTCAATAAATAGCCGTTTCAGCTCTCTGGTATGTGATTTGATATTCTTCGCAACAATCCTTGACGCAGCTTAACCAGCGTCCTGATCTTTGTCACTTATCTTGACTTTTTTAAAGAAAAGTAGCCATCTGCCTCTTATTCAAGACTTATTCCAGCTAAAAATTCAGTAGATCTCGGTAATAAATTTCTGGACGCCTACTCGTTAAGGGCTGATTATGTTAAAGGGGGCCATGGCACCATTAGAAAGCTTTACCCTTAAAAAATACACTGTACAAAAGGGCGGTTTGGATATACAGTCAAAGTGAATATAAGAGACAATTAATTGTGATAATACAGACGAACTTTGAGTTCCAAGCTGTTGGGATTCATTTTAGGGGCAATTTTGTCTTGGTGATGGTGAATGAGATACTGTGAATAACCCCTGAAGCTTCCATCGATTCTTGTGCTTTCGAAATTTCGTCGTTTACTATGGAATCTCCGAACCTTCGATTCTTCAAAAATCGATCCATATTCGCAATCAGTATATTTTATAACAATCAATGAATAAACTGAATTCGCGCTCAAATTAATCAATTTACATGTTTACAGAAAAGAAATAACACACAAATAATGTCATGACAAAAAAATAACTATTCATCAAATAGAACAATGATTAAGAATTTTAGCCCGAAGGATTAGTCTTTTTGTGGCTGGACCCATTGATTCTATGGAACCCTGGTTGAAAAACGCTTGCTAATGGTAAAGAATCAACGCTAAACTGTAAGAATGCATATATTAGCCACATCATTATATAACTAGCATCGTTAAAATCTGGTGGTTAAGCCGCGAGCTTTACTCCGGAAAGTACAATAACCTGTTTGACACAGGTAGTAAATCGATAACGCTAGAATAAGCATGTCTTCAACATCTAATAACCACTTATTTGCACTGAAACTTATTGAAATCATAAAGTACTGATTTGGTTGTTTTAAATAAACCACTTTCTACTCACTATTAAAAATAGCATGAAAACCATGTGCTTAGTTTTATCTCAGTAAAAGAATTTAAAAATGAAAAATAAATTACCTTAAATATATATTTATCAAGCTATCAATTTAAATTCAACCACGCAACAACTTGGTCCGTAAATCATCGTTGTCTCTCATCTCGCTAAATTTATTTGAAACCATGTCATCAAAAGTGGTTTGATTAACCCCATGTTCTTTTCAATCAGTTGAATGGCTCCTCCTCGATATTTTTTGTTTGATTGCTCGATGGTATATTTACAGTATATGACAGGGTTGTCACGAATCAATGCGCAATTAAAATGTTTTACTTATTTTACATTCAAAATGAGAATTTATGTTTTCATTTACCTTTCGAGTCTCACGGCCAAAATTATCACCACGATGTTCAAATCAATTTTGCCGTTTGTGAGGAGGGTTTTCGGTGATGCAATCTCTCTACCACGCGTTTCATCAACAAAAGCAAGCTCTTGCTACAATAAATTATATATTTCATAATTATTGTTTCCCATTTAAGACGTCTTTAACGCTGAAAATTTTTACATTCGGCTATGAGGCTTGTTATAGTTTACCCTCACTTGAGAGCGATTTTAACCGTAAAACGCACAATAATCCTTTTTTATAATTACCAACTTTTCATATATGCTTTTTTATTACATTATATTGGCACTATTCCATGAAAAATTTATATTGAGAGACCTAAATTTCAATTGCCCATTGATTTGGGATAACCTAGTAACGCGGAACAAATTATAAAGAAAATAACGCAACATATATTCTTAAAAACACCGCTAATTTTTTTAAAACATTCGATGATAATAAAATTCCTATATTCAATTAACATAACGAAAAAACAATGAGCGGGAGTGGGCACTTTCCGAAGCTAGAAATTTAACAGCCGTAATTCTCACTGAATCACTGATAAAAGTCGTAATAGATAACTATCGTTCTGGATTTCCATTTTCGTACATGATTAAAATTATTTCATTAAGAAATTCCCATTTTTTTGACAAAATTAATTTTAAAGTTAAAAAAATCTATTCCGGGAAGGGCACCCATTGGAATTCGATTTTAAATAACGAGGAGGAAGTACACAGTATTATTTTGCTGGTTTTCATTTTTTAAGAAAAATAATTTCAACTTTCTAAAATGGTTGACGCTATAATGGTTTGAGGTTTCGGGCGCTTCATGAATCCGAGGAGCAAGGTAACTTTGTGAAGATTCGCTAAAATGTGCTGAGACGGCTGACGAGTTGTATAAAAATATTCAAGCTAGATTTTAGAATACATTTCCATATCGAGTAGAGCATATCTACATGGTCAAATTGAGCTGGAAAAGTTCGTTTTCACCACTCGAAAGATCCATGGCGTTCTGTTATCTAGAAGAATGTCAGCCTGATTTATTTATCACTATACGTCACTAATAAATTCAATAGGGGGTTTTCTCGAAATAATTTTTTTAACCTAAAATTGTTAAATTCCAGAAAATTGTCCATTCTTGAGGATTTTATTTGAATTTTGGAACGGGAAATAGTGCAAAAGAAACCCCACATATTTTATGAAACAAATTTTTAATCATATTTGCTTATCAGACTCATCAAGATAGCCATAATATTGAAACAATTTAATAAAGCTGTTTTTTAGTGGTGGAATGTTTTTATTCGTAATTTGATCACAAAATAGTTGAAAATTGGCAAATATTATTTGGTCAACATGGATAAAAATTTACAATCTACCTCGATCAAATTCCTCTATATTTTCCAAGACAGTGTTTTTGAGAGTTAAAATATGAGGAATATCTCAAATTTGGCCATATTTTGATGTTCCAAACAGTTTAAGATACCTTCTAATACTAGTTAATAAAATTGATCTTATTAGATTTGTTCATATTTGTGATTAAAAGTCATGTATTAACCTGATATAAAATCTCGTTTACAATTCTAAGATTCATAAAATGTTTCTTTGAACTATATAAAGATTCGAATTGTTGATTGTGAGGAAATTTAGCTGCCAGTATAGGGAAACAAATTTGGTGAAGTATATGAATTCTACAAAAAACCTTCGAGAATTAGATCATTAACGTCATTTTTCCAAAATTTTGTTGAATTATTTTAAAAAGTGATCATTTTGTAATTTGTATATATAAAGTAAAAAACTAAGGAGAATTCGTTTGTTAATGTCGTCGACTCAGTTGGGAGACAGTCAGAAAACGGTTATTGATCGGAAAGAAATGGAGGCACATATTCTCTGGCTGTGTCACCACAGAAAGGAAGGGCTTAATCAAGAGCAGATTATTTCCTATGTTCCTGGATTATCATTTATTACATTTGTACAGTTGGCAAGGAAGTTATTGAGAGAAGTATTTAAATTTACCTATGATAGGGCCATATTGAGCCATATTTAAAATATGGAAAATTATTGTATAGAGGGAAGCCTAAACCTCAGCCAAAGATCATTCCAAAAGTTGCGAAACTACCAAAACGGACGGGCAGATATGAAAAGATGATTTACCTAGCCATAAAAAAGTCAGGTTCTAATGGCCTTACCATCCCTGAAATCAGGGCCAGACTGAGACTTGGCATAATCATGTTTAAGCCTATAGTTGATAGTCTCGACAAAAAAAGATATATCAAATCGTATTTTCTTGCCCGGGATGAAAAGGTGGTAAGGTTATCAAATTACTTAAGCGCAAAACCAGAGTATACGTGTCTGCAGCGATCATTCCAGCCACGTATGTAATTGATGGCAGTCTTTGCCGAGACTTAGAAATCGAGTCAAAATACGTGAATGAATTAATGGCTAAGATTATCGAGTTCACGAAGACTTTTCCATTTATGACAAAGTGTGAGAAAGATTGTCCATCAGTTTACGATTTTTCATCACCTTACCTTCATGATTTAGCTAATTCAGGCAAAATATATGATCATTTATTAAAAAATGGCATTTCTACAGACATTTTAACATATCCAGCATTTGAAAAACTATTGGAAACGATGGTACATGATGGAAAGATCCATGTCCGAACAATGACAAATGGACAAAATTCCGATGGAATATTCAAAAAACCTGTTGAAAAGAAAACGACGGTAACGTTAGGTGTTTCTGAGATTTCAAGTGCTAACTGCAAGGTATCAAGTTTATAATTTTTGATGGACGAAAATCTCTGGTTAAAAGAGGAAAGAATTCCGAATAATTCAATAACATCTTAGAATTTTATTATAAAATATAGTATTAAGCATTCAATTTTTTTTTCTTTTTTCTATTATGTCATGCTATAAAATATGAATAGAGATGTTTTATTGGTAAATATTTCAGTTCTGACGATACATGAAAGAGCTAAGGGCAGGGTCAAGTAACTATATTCATGATTGTCTGATACAATTATTGAGTTATCGAAATGTTTCAAAATATTCTGGACCTTTATCTCGGTTTGAGAATTTGATTTAACTAATTAATCCATTTATTTTGGAAAGGACTCATACTTTTTTACAAACGGATTATTTCTTGACTTACTTTCAAACAACTGTCGCTGAATTTCTGGTCAGATAATCAACTGATTAGAACAACGGGAACATACACTAGTGTTCAAATGATGGGCAAGTTTTTATCAATATTTCGGAAATTAACAAATGTTGCAAACGATTCCTATTTTGGAAAAACTATCATCATCACGTTCTTGTACATCATTAAATCGTAATATTCTAGATGAAAGCAGAGGGATCGTCTGATTCTAACCCTACAACACTATAAATTGATATCACTAACGGCGATATTTCACATAAGGAACAATATTACTCCACAAGTTCGTATTTTAAACGAAGAATCTTCCATTTCAACACAATTCTACATATAATTCTATGAAACTATTGTAATCTATTCCACGTTAAGAGAAAAATCATAGAGTTAGAAAAATGATTCTTGATATTAATATGGTAATATTAAGTGGGTTTTATCCAATATATTTTAAGATCACGCCTCTTTTCCAGTTTGGGGTCTCTCATCTAGAAATTTCTAATTTGTAGTTGTGACAAATGCAGTAGGATGCACTGCCTCATATACAATATGCCAAGTGTAGATTAGCATGCATTGCCTTTTACTCAGCCACTAGTTATTCAACTGGCTGCAGCTTCTTAATGCTAATTTGATATACACAGCTAACACAAAGTAAATTTTTTTTTACAACTGTTGTATAAATTATTGATGATTATAGCCCAACTATAATAAAGTGATTTATAAATATTGTATTTTTTCTATTGTTGAATAAAGTTTTATTCTGATCAATTTATGTCTATGAGCACGACGGGTCACGAACTACGATAATCAAGATCATTTGTCAATGTAAGCTTCTGAAAAGGGATAAAACTTAGTAATATAACGATGGATATTACTTAGTAAGTACCCAGTAAACGCAAGTGAATAGATTTAGATTTTGATCCTTTATATTTTGCAATTCAGAATCAAAAAATACACTACAAGAAGATGATCAGAAAATCAAATGAAAAATCGCTAGTGCCAAACTAGCTACATGAACACAATGTTCCTGCACTAGTGTGAGGTCATGTATAGTATAATATCCTTACGCAAACCTATCTCAAAAATATATACTTCGTTCATTTTAAAAATATAAAATAAGCGCAACCGTGTCACAATATCCAACAAATGTACGCATAATTTGAGTCATTAATGAGTAAGGCTAAATATAAGTATAGTATTCAAATTTTATTATAAATATAATCTTATATATGTCGGGTGAGCCGGAAGAAGTAACGGTCTTCTGTAATCCAACGTTGGTTGGAGGCTCGGTATGGGTTCGATTCCAGGTCGTGTTGTTTGAAAAAATCCACTAAAACCCCCACATGAGTCAAAATAAATAATCATGAAATGATCCAGTGCATCCGGGCTTAACCTGGGGCATCTTAGGATTATCTAATCTAGGGGTTCATTCGCATAGAGTGTATAAAAGCTCAATTTGTATTTCAAAATATAAAAAGCAATATAAAGATATGCTTGCGCCAGCGCTTTATGATCTTGGTTTAGACTTAGGGGATAAACCGAGATGTGATAAAATAGTCAAAAACCCCTAATTACATCCCATCCAATCACTGACTACATGTGTAGTGGCCGTCGGGGCGTTGAGCTTCGTCACGAAATACGGGGCACACGGGAATAGAACCCTTTTTACCATTGTATTTCAATTTATTTAACACTAAAGTGTGAGTTTGTAGTTTAACTTTTTTATTTGCCTGCCATAAATGGTACAAGGTCAATCTACCGCATAATTAAACGGAACAATTTAAATCAGATAAGGGCACAACTGGAGTGTCAGTGTTTTTAATACTTTGTAAAGATTGGCTTGTGATTGACTTCACTTTGACCGAAAAAACTGTAACTCTTTAGAATTAATCTCAGGTTAACCCGTGATCGTTTTATTAAGGTGATATTTTTACAATAGTTTCAGTGATTTCGTGGACCAGATTTAATAGTTTTGCAGCTTTGAACTTAGATTTTTTTTCATGGGATATGAAGGTGTTCAAACTTCTCTGGTCGTGATCGAATTTTATGTTGGCCAAGAGACACCCTGTCAAAACTCGACGATCATTTTCTGAATCGGGCTAGATTAGGCGTCCTCCTACACCTTAATATTTAATTCGCTGTTAAACTCACTTTGATAAACATGTGTCCCATTTTCCTAAGCCATTTACTCCTCCAATATTGAAAAGGTATTTGCGCACTGCTAACAATTTAATTAACCCTTATAAATCAATCTTAATCTATTGATCAGTTTACCCCAGGCAACCCGGTGAGCATCGATTGTGGTGTTGATAGTATTAAAACTTTTTAAAAATAAAACCAGGTGGGTCACTGAAACGTTGTGGCTTTCAATAACTATAAATCGTGTGTAAAATGCTATACTATTTCGACTTTTTCATGGATTCATGTGATTAAATGTAGTTTAACATATTGCCCATGTTTTTGTTGAAATCTACATGAGAGTTAACTTATATACATTACGAATGTACCTCTCATCGATATATAAATTAGTTTCAAAGGTGGTTTCGTCATTAGAATAAATATGTTGGGCATAATTTCAAAGAATACTTGTTGACAATCTCATTCTCAGAATAGCATCACAGATTTTGGAAGAAAATGATCGTTGTTCTGATGAGGTCATATAAATGGACTGACAAAAACACCCACGACATGAACATCTCTTTTCTAGTTGTAGTAGTCTGAACTCAAAATCCATATTTCACCCAGAAGGCCCAGATATTTGATGCAGGATTGTGGATAACTGAAATTAAATGTAAATGCGAGCAAGGGTACCATATATTCACCTTCACCATTCAAGATACAGCTGACTGGATGCTGTTTTTTATGGAGTATTCGATTATTGGCCGTGAATTTTAACTTCTGAATGCTATGTTCTATCGTAGTGCCTTTTATGTGTAGAATAATTTTTATATTCTTTTTATATATAGCCATTGACGATCAGAGCCAGTTACTAAATTTGTTGGAGACATTGGTAATGCTCTGAGTAATTATGAATATAATATAGGGAAGGCATTCGTAGTTTCCTTGTTTTGGAAAAATCGGAATTCTTCAGAATTGACAGATATGATGGCAGTTTTATTCTTATTCCCTTTGGTCTTAAACAGTTTCTCATCCCCCTGTTTTTTCATATAAATCCATTCTTCTCCGTTTGTATTTTATGATCTTTTGGGAAAAGTCACGAACTCTCTTCATGTGTGTGTTAGTGATGCTATGAATTTTCATTTTGACCAAAATTTTGAAATTTTTTCGTCGATAACATTGCTTCAGTTGGTGCCAAATAATACGCTTCAGTAATCGGCTCAGGATCTTAAACAGAAAGGCACAGTAATATGTGGCCTTTGCAGTCATGTTAGTGTTATGAATAGATACAGGAGATGCTTCTTCCTCAATTAAGCCTTTCTCATTAGTGGCTGCTTAGTCAAAGATGGTTCTTATCACAATACAACAATCGAGGAATGAACCATATTTGACATAGCTTCTCTACGATAGGCGCATCTGCCAAATCGCATAAAACAAACACACTACGTAACTTTTCGGTGATTTAGTTTCTATTTAACATGCATAGCTAATATATTTAGAAGATTTTTTTGGCTGTAAGGAACTAAATCGGCCGGATAATTGCATTTCAAATCAGGGAATGCCAAATCTTTAATAATCTCAGAGGATATATGATAATTCAAAACACTTTAAAATGTCAGAAATGTTTGAATACATTCAGAACTTGTTGCTTAAACCTACGAAGAGATCCTTGTTAAATTTTTATCACTGCCCTTTATTGTGTTTTATATCGGGGAATTTAGAAAAGGACATTGGACAAAAAAGACTGTTTCCTTTATTCAGCGAGGAAGAATCCACCAAATAACTCTTTAAGAAATTTGCATAATATTTAACATCGATCTGGCGGCCGAATCTATTCACTTACTGATGAAATAAACAATCAGGTGACTCCTGAAAGAAATCGACGATCAAATCTATATTATATTTTTTAGTTCGGCCAAAAGCTGATAGTATGTACAATACAATCTACTTGGAACAAATCACCTCATTTAACAATTGTAGTGTAAGCCGATATCTGTTTAAACTTTAAAATTCAAGGATTTATCAAAAACACCAATGACGGGAACCTATTCTACTCCTCTTGAGACAGATGGTGATTACATGTCGCATTTTGAGGAAAAAATAACGCCAAATATTAGCACAAATATACAAGTTCATAAAATAGTTGATTTTGATAATTTTTCACTTCTTCTTTTTGAGATTTAGAGTCATTATATTCCCTTTATGTCAGCAATATAAATACGAAACATCCACAAATTCTGCGATCAGATTGCTGTCTAAACATCTTTTCGTTCGTGACGAAACCAGATCCTGATAATGCGAAAGTATTCCGCATTATATAAATATGATTAAAGGTCTCTGAATGTTCGAAAGTGTTGATTTTCGATGATTATAACCTTGACACTTGACTGAATTTCTCTGAATAGAAAAGCTAGTCTAAAATCAAAATACTGATAACATAAGTATATTGTGTTTAGCACAAATCTTTTTCATCTCAATGAGTATTTTTTTTATTTGGCCCAACAATGTATAATGATGTGAGAGTCTTGTTGATGAATATTATTCTAATAAATCAACTCACTCTGGGACCATATACGCGATCATCTCTAATCTACTGAAACGTGAACTGGTTTAGATGGAAGTTAGAAAAACGTTTGAAGAAGAGGACAAGTTAAACTCAAAAAGAAACCATATAAATTGGAGTGGGGATTTATTAAATGAACGGAACAATACCTGCCTATTTGTATCAATGCCGAAAAATTTGCACAATTTGAAGGGACTTTTCAAAGATTTGTTCATGATCCTTATAGAACATCTAGATTGAAAAATTTTCACACGCCCAAATTTTAGAAAGTATAAATTGGGAAATTGAGTCGATTATCTTATATTGAATTGATTTAATCTCAGTTTGAGATCGAAAAATTTGATCAAATAAAAAAAGGGCTAAAAGATGATTTTATTTCATAAAAAGCTCACACGAAGATGTGTTAGATATTCCAATATCCCAGTACATATATCATCAAGTGAATATGAACATATTTTAAGAGTAAAAATCACAGGGTCATTTTTGCAAAAATGTTAAAACCAGGCCTTATTTTGATTTGTGAACTTTTTATTCATTGCTATAAACTCTGAGAAAAAGGTTAGAGTTCATCCATCTGGTTTTTTTTCTTAACATACTCAAATCTCTCAACTAAGGGTTTTAATACATCTTCGTTTTTGTTCTAAAAAGTATCAAATATTAAAAACAGAGTCCAATTTTTAATATTTTGCGAAACTCAAGAAAAAGGTGATTGTGTCGTCATTTTGTCGACTTTTTTTTCATCAATAATGTTCTTAACCTGCAAACTTAAAAAGAGTGAATCTTTTAAGAATCGGCAGTATTAGAAAAACCTACATAACGCGAAAATTAGAGCAATTATCTGACCTTATTTTTACATACTAAAATAAAATGTAATATTTCATGGGGTTTATGTCAAATTAACTTTAAAAATAATTAGATTTGGTATTATCGCTCAAAAAGTAACGAAACGAATAATTTGAATATAAATTGACTCATGTAAAATTTAGAATGCAGAAAGTGACGAGGGCCACAATTTTATCTGTTTTTATCAAGGAATGTCTGTGATTGTTGTGTATAAGATGAACTTTCTAGAATAGTGATGTCTACAAACGCAAAATTATAGAAAACGTTATTAGCATCGGTTTTTCCATCGTACAAGACATCAATCTGTTTGTATTGTTCAAAATATAATGTCGGCTCTTGGTTATTTGGACAAGTCACATTGTATCAGGCATCTCATTTTTAGATTATCTTTAAATAAATCTATGAAATAGTTTTGTTAGAAATGTTTTATGTTGCTGAATATGTCAAGCGTTTATCACTGTATATATTTGAATCAACACTCGATAATCTGGTGTATATGTTAATATTTTGAAAATATGATTTAAAGTTCCAACATTATAATAACAAATTACTTCAATTCCAGACCTTTAGCTGAAAAAAAAGTGCATGAATTTAACAAAAAGTCGCCAATTAAAATGGAAAGAAGTCGAAAGGAAACGAATGAGTCGTAAAATAAAGTGTGGATTTCCGAGAAAACTTAGGTTTAGTTGTTTAATCCGGTTAAACTTATACAATAGTGTCTAAAAGAAAAGATAAGTAAAATATAAAATCTTTAAAACTTGGAGTAGATATTAAATAATTTTACCTTTAAAACCTAATTGATGTTAATGAATCAAAAACTCCACAATTTTTGTTCAGTTTTACATAAAAATATGTGTCGAAAGCAAACCATTAAGGCTGAGAACAAAGAACATAAAAATCGAAAATGTTGTTTGGTAATTTATTTAGAGCTTATACTTGTAACGTGAAAATGTTGAATTGGATTTATTTTTTCTAATAAATCGACCCAAACAATTTCAGAGCAAACGTAACCATATCGAGCAGAATTTAAACTAGTTCTCAGTATCGTCGAACCAGAATGCATGGAGCGCAAGAAATTCAAAAACTTCAAAATCTATAAGTTTATTATTCATATTAAAGTAGTTGTTTAAATGTCAGGCAGTTAGCCGGTGCTACCATCTTGTAATATTTTACTTGAAAGCTACAATTGGAAGTTTATTACAAGAAATAGAGCCAAAATTGTCATCGCAGGATCAAGCAAGTGCAGTGATGACGTTACTTAGGAGGCCCTCAGAACAATCCACAACCCGAGTTCGAGTTCCAAGAGACACTCCAAGGACAGTCAGCAGCTCAACCTCAGGAGATCAACCATTATTTCCGCTTGTTAAAATGGGAGTAAAAGAGGTCTGTTACTCTCGCATGGTATTGCTACAGGAATACATTGAAAGGAAACAGAAATTATTCTTGTTAAAATTAAGATTATCAAACGAAGATATTTACGACTATTTATTCCATTACAAGAAAATATCACTTCAAGTATGTAGAGATCCAAAAGAAAAGAATTCAGTACGGCCCAGAAGCACTAAAGCCATCCTCCCTTGTTACGCACACACCAGAAAGAATTCCACTCGAAATTACTGGGACAAGAAGGTTGATGGTAAGGCTATGGCGGGCTCAAAATAACGACAGCATTTAGACACCACGAAAGATATACTGAGTTTTAAATAAAGGCCTTCGAAAACATTTAAAGATTTAGGATAAGAATGCACAAAATTATAAAGAGTGTAATTATGTCAAACTGGGTCTTCTGTTTTTATTCTACCAGTCGAGTCCTTTTGAACTTTTCATGTAGGTGTTTATAACAAAGAGAAACGGAATAAATATTGCCAGTACGGATTTTCAAAACATTTAATCAGACAAGTTCCAAAAGATCCCCTGTCAAGTCTGAACGCAATAATGATTGGCGGGTTTAAGTTATTAGCTGTTTTCTTAGAAATTTTTAATTCCTCTTGTGGGTTTTAGTTTTTAGGCAGGTTCGGGGTGAGTTCTTCGAAAATTGACTTATTTTTGAGGTGCTCAACCATAAGCTATAAGCTGCCCTAATTCAGCGAAAATGACGAATTGCAGCCGTGTCTGAAACCCGTTAATTCTTCCTTGAAGTAAATTACATTTAACTTTTTTAAAGATCCCTCAGGGTATGAAATTATTATTTATAAGCAGAGTCAAACATTATGGTTCAGGATAATACACAGAAAATGTCAAGTAAAGTGTATTAGGCTCTTCTTGTCACTAAACCATTCAGAAAAGTCGAATTGATGAATAATATTTATTTTAGGTTTCGTAATCTCTATGCTATACAAAACGAGCAAGTTAAACAATTTAAGGCTGTATTGGGGCAGTAAACACAAATATAAATCCAACAGGAATTTGGACATGATAAACCTTTAAATGGGATGACCATGGGTAGAGTCTTCCCAATAATTTTACGTTTATTATTAATATAACAGGACATTCCGAAGTGAGAATGAAATATTTTTCTCAATGTCGGAGTCTATGATAGTTTTTCACAAAGTTTCTTTATCGAACATTGTAAAAGATGGGAAGTGGTAAAAGCATTTCATTTTGATTATCTTGAAGCTTAAAATATATTTGTGGTCAAGAAGCTGTCAATAGAGTTATTATTAATCTATTTTTCACATGTTTATTTTGAACTCATATCCTCCTCTATTTGATAAAATAATTTGTAATATTTTGGGATTTATGAACCCATGATTCCAAAAGCTCA
Organism: Thelohanellus kitauei; assembly: GCA_000827895.1. Lineage (NCBI taxonomy): Eukaryota > Metazoa > Cnidaria > Myxozoa > Bivalvulida > Myxobolidae > Thelohanellus > Thelohanellus kitauei. The sequence goes on from JWZT01001907.1 coordinate 37,094, forward strand.
CCCTGTTACAAGTACGTGTCAAGTAATTTAAAAACTTATGAGAGATTTATCTTGGAATAATCTCAGCTTATATTACTTTAATATCATCTTATGAGAAAATCCTTTGAACTCTGACTTTTTTCCACTGTTGAAATTTAGTTTTTTTCAATTTGTTTGAAGTATTAAAAAGAAGAGGGTTTTCATCCTAAATTGCACCGATCTCATCCTAAACAGCGCACATCTCATTCTAATTCATACATTAGAAATTCCTATCATTTTGTTTTAAAATGACACAAAATATTATTTGGGTGCTTTCCACATGAAAAATGCGTGCCTCTTTCCCGTTTCGCATAATTTGAAGATAAACGATGAATCAGCACATTTCATAAAAAATTATTGAATTCATTAGTATAATTACAGGGTTTCATCCTACATCGCACATGATAATTATATATGATTGATCAATATAAAAAATGAATCGTTCTACCATTAAATTATCTAGACATTTTTTCCATGCTAAATCAACATCAAAACCCCAACAACTAAAAAATACGCACAAAATATACAAAAATTTATTTGAAATATTTTGAACCATATAGCAAACTTTTTAAACATCGCGTTTTTAATATACCTGTGGACATCTGCTCACTCGGCATACTGGAGAGGATTCTTCGTCCGGCCAAATCGCTCTGACCTGGGTGCTACTCCCTTTTTAAGTTCAACAGAAGGGACTTGTTAAACCCTGCTATTATGGCTTCACCACCCAGGTTAGGGCGACCAGGTTGGTTAATTTGCGAATTCAGTGCCCCGTCTCAGTATTGCAAGTATGCCCCCTTTTTGGAAATTGCTACCCAGCTCTTCTTCTCCCCCTCTCCCAACCCAACATCATCACTCAAAAGTAAATTTGCACTTTTCAAAAAGTGTTATCTTAAAATATCAGAAAATAACTATGGTGACTTAAATTTTTATTTAAAGTGGGAATAAATTTAACAAAGCACACCTTAAATTTCTATCACCTAGTTTTTCAGGAATTGGTCAATATATTTCTTGGTTTGATAGAAGTACCCAATGAGATCCCTAAGTGACACCTGATAAAGCGCGGTATTAATTGTACTGATGAATTCACGAATTTTGTATGATTAGTTCTGATTAATCATTTTCCTTCAAATTATACGAAACGGAAAGATGCATTCGTTGTGAACGTGGAAAAGCCCGCCAATAATATCGTTTCATTTTAAGATGACATTATATTTATACAGGGTCTTCCACTCATTTTCGCAAAAATAAAATTCAATGTTTTTTAATTTAAGAATAATATAATTGATAAATTTGTATAAAATTTGTCTTTATTGTTCTATGATTTCTTTTCTGAGGCAACGGTTTATGTGTATCTGAACTTGACTCTAATAGCCAGAACAATGCAACTCTTTGCCATATTTAAAAAACATACAACTTTATTTTGGCGAAAATGAGTGGGAAACCCTGTATTTCTCATGTGTGGTTTAGGATGAAAACCCTGTAATGTTTATTTTACACTCTCTGAAGCATGAATTTATATCAATACTTATCTCATCGTTTCAAAATTAAATATTCATGCCATCACCCAAACTCAACCTCTCATTCTATCCGTTAAGACCGCAACAACCACATTAGATATCAAAATTTTTTTAATTATGTTGAAAGAACCAATATACTAAGTTTCTCGTAGCTCAAAATCACACGTTTCAATTTAATTATAATACCTCGATTAAGATTACATAATTGTAAATCCTTTTCTCACAACTTAAAACATCGCAATTTTGAGTTATACGCCTCGATTTATAGAAATGTGCATGTATTTTTGAGAGAAAGTCATCCCATATACGACGAAATTATTTTTAGTGTGCCAGACACGTTTCTGAAGAGAGCGTATTTATCAAGCTATATAAACTATAATTAAACTGAATTGGCGTAAGATTTAAAAAAAACATTATCGGATTTGGAACTGTATCTCAGATTCAATAATCAATAAATATTTGATGTCAATATTAAATTTAAAGACTAAGATTTTTTCTGGTTTGTGAATAAGGCTACCTAACTTCCAAATTTTCAAATGTAGATTTTGGGATTTATAGACCAAAAAGCTGTGTATATATTTTTTATTCGCTGCTAAAAAACTCAGTTTCGTAATATGCGTCACAGAAATTTGAGATTTAAAGTTTGTACAGTGTTATTTATATAGCAATTATTTATATTCAATGCACAATCAAAATATTTTTTAGTAATTTTACATCTATAACTAGAATTTGTAATATCACTTATACTTCTAGCCTATAGATATAAAATTTTACTATCATGCTAAAAAGAATTGATTGCATTGAAGAGGTATTTACGGCTGATTAAATCCCTCTACAATGCTCTTCGTCGTAAAGAAACAGGCTCCTGGGGCAATAAAAAAAATATTTCACAGTTTTATCGTCTCTAATATATAAATAAGACTTCAAACATTAAAAAATTATACTTTTTAAAATGAGACTTATCGTAGATAGGGCTCACTCGAGAGCTATTCTAACTGTTTCTAAAACGATATTCCTTTTTTATAATTACAAACTCTTCATATATGAACAAAACATCTGAATTTATTTTACACATATGAGAAGAACAATTTAGATTTGTAAATATAAATATAAATTTCTCTCTGGTTATGAATAATTACTCATAAAATGGGACAAAGCCTGTAACAAGCAAATATATTGTTAATGAGAAAATAAAAAAAAACATAATATTTTCTAAGATTATTTTGAGTAATAATTACTGTTCTCAATTCTAAAATTATAACACAACGAACTTAGAATAAATTAAAAGAAAATGGAGTTAAATATGTAAAAAATTAATAATTAATTGATTTAGGAGGAGAATTTAAGCTTACAAAACGATTTAGTAGAACAAAAATACTTTGAAAGAATCGGCGAGACAGTATTTGGATCTGTGCAAATGTGATAAAATCATAAATTAAATTAAAATCATTCTTGATGTTTCTATCCTCCAAAGCTCTTAATTATCCATCATAGAATCGCAATTTTCTGTTAGATTGCGCCATTTAATCGTGATTGAAACTTATGCATACTGTTGACAGTTAAGTGGACGCATCGATGTGATAATCAATCATAATCCCCTAGCAACCTGTTATGATTAGGCAACTGGAAACATATTCTGGTAAAATCTATTAATAAGACAAATTCCTTTTATCTTCAGTCGCAAAATCTAAGAAAAACAATCACTTCTCTCATGATGTATCCCAATCACAACGTATTCCTCATCAAATTCAAGTATTAGACCAAGATATCTATTTTACACCGAGAAGACTCCAATTCACGACAGATGATCACTTTCCTTGAGTATATTAGCTAATCGAATAAGTTTTTTGATTACAGAGAAGTCCATTCATTTCTACTAATTAACTCCTCTCTTATCAATGTTAAGTTTTATATTCCTCTCAAACATATAAAACCCGAAATTAATATTTCCAAGACATTTTTGCCATGCCGGCCAAAGAAAAAACGTATATTTCTATCTCAACTTCAAAGTTTAGCTAGATTTTTGAAAATTCTGCAAGTATCGGAGCCTCGTATCACTTCTCAACATATTTCCGAGCCTAAAAAATTTTATAATAAATGGAAAACTATGTATTTCAAATTGAAATGGTTGATTTTTGCAAAAATTTTTACCATTTTTGATAACCCGCTACTTTCCATTTTTCAAAATAATCAAAAAGTCAAATACAACAAGCACTTACTTGAATAAGAGTCAAATATGTTAGGCAGCTCACCACACTTAGTATATAATCACTTTGGGCCACCTTTATTATTTTTGGGTTTCAAAAGAGATGACTGCTGAGTTCTTGGCCAGAATAAGTCAGATTGAAAAAGATCGTTGGTTTATTCTGGAAGATTCAATAACCTATCTGATTCTTTCATCTGGACAAATGTAGGCCATGATGTGGAAGATATGGTCAGCGGCTTCATTGGAAAACGGAATCTAAGGCATGTATTCAAGAAGATTCAGAAAATTTGGCACAAACATTTCTTATAATATTTAAAATTTCATCTGCTGTGTTTCATCTGGCAAGAACGGATTCGTAAACCTGAGTCTGTGCTTTTCCTTTATCAGTCAGGCTGCTTGAAGGAACCTTTTCTTTGAGGGATATCTTCAATCAGATGTAAATAATATCATCAAACAAAGGTTGCTTGAAGCGTTGTGTGTTGCATTGAAGAGAAGTGGCGTTACGGTAACATGACAAACTGAAACCCCTTTTGCAGGTAGAGGATAGTTCGATTGTGCCCCCAAAGATTCACGCATGAGCTTAGCAAATTCTCTCTTATACAGGTATTTTTTCAGAATGGCCATTTCACGTTAAGTACAAAAAAAACAAAATCTTCTTTACTTATTAGCGACTTCCTCGACATATCCAAAATATCAGATAAAAAGCATGAAGTAATATGTAAATCCTCCATATTCAGAATTATTTCTTGAAATATAAGAAATACAAAATGCACACGGTACATCTACAGTTCTCTTATAGTTAGGGCGATCCAGAGGTGAAATTTTGGATTCGTGATCTTTCAAAAATATCCATGTATGAGCGCGGGAGTTTTCTCTGTGAAGTAGAAAGTTTGTTGTCAATGGTATTCAAATGAACAATATTAGGTTTCACCAAGAATATACAATCATGAGCATGAAAACCCCACAAAAGATTGTCCAGTTTTTCTGATATTTTTGATAGAAATTTTCGACAAAAAACGGACATTTGGAAACCCTATTTCAAAAACAAATTCTATGATAAAAAAAAATAGCACAAAAGGAATGGAAGTATCATCTGATAAAAATAAATATCAAAATATAAACACGTTTCTATTTTTGAGGTGACGAAAAATATCATCGATTTTTACAAAATACATAAATAACGTAGTTTAGTTACTGGCAAAAAAAGTTTACAAACGACCAGGGACATCGAAAAGAACGATTTGGAAAGACTCACAAGGATCTCTGGCCCGTAAAGTGATATAATAGCCGACGATTATATAATCTAATTTGCACTTGTACATTTTCCAAAACATTGAGTTTGGTACCATTGAAATTAAGAATGTATGTCAACTCGTTAACTAAAATAAACCATGATCAATTATGACAACTTAATGTTGAAATTAAATTTGACATGAAACATTACACTAGTTTGTTTAAAAGAGCCATTATTGTTCATGTTGTAATGATCAGCCTTTAAGAGTGACGAGCAATGGGCACAAGTGACAAATTTTGATACGATAGAAACGCAATTCAGAGATATCAAACTGTTGTTGATTCAGAAGGCTAAAATACCGGTATTTCTGTTGGGGAACTTCAATAAAGTTGTAGCAAACTCGATCACATTTTCTGTCAACGATGATTTCGATTTAATTGTTATTTATTTCAACCCGCTTTAGAGTTCATCTTTTGGATGGAAATTTATTGGCATACATCTGCTATTTCAATGTTGAATATTACAATCGATTGGTCGAAGCCAAATTCATCAATTCATATGAATCCGTTGACCCCAGAATGGATTTAAATTCAATCTGTTTAATCGCCAATTTTTAAAAGTAGTCCCGAAATTGAACTTCATTAGTTTTTATGAGACGACTTTTCTCGTGTAAATCGTTGTTTAACCAATTCTGATTCTTCAAAAACAACTTATTTTCCATAAAGCAAGCATATGCGGTATAAAAGATATGAAGATAAAATGCCTAAAAATGTGTGATTGCTCAATTTTTAAAATAAAATATAGACATCCCGCATCAATAAACACCAATTTTATTCATTATGTCCATTTAAGAACGTGTTCAACAAGCTTTGGCTAACATTATTGAATGTTGATAGGCATAAGCCACGGATCTTCCTAAAATAATTCCTTGAAAGCGTTAAAAGAAGCCATAAAAAATGTTGAAATCTTGAAAAATTCCTTTTCAGTTTGACTGTCAGATAAAATGAAAACAGTAAATAGGCACGAAACAAATGAATAATATCCATCAAAGATATTTTATAATTGTGAGTTTATTTCAAACATTGATGGATATTCATCAAGCAATCGGCACCAAGCCACTTCCAATTGTCTTCGAGCAATGTTCTAAAAGTGCTTGGGTTGGCCTTTGAGACACGACAATAGCATGTGATTGGGGATTCATTTCAACAGCTCTACAGACCAAGGAAATCCGTATTTGATTGTAAAATTCCTGACGTGTGACCAATCGCTTCAGTAATTGTCATAAAGTACCAAGTTTCCGAAATCACAATCCTTTTCTGATGGACCAGGATCGACGCGGAGCAAAGGAAGAAAATCTCGATGAGGTATGTCGTGAGCTAATAAATAAAAATAATACCAATATCCCCTGAATATCTTTCTAGATGGAGATTACGGATGATAAGTTTACCCGAGTGCAGACGCTTCCCATCAAGTATTCCATCTCTCCGAACTTGTTGATATACAACTCTTGTACGACCAGCCCTTCCAATTCCGACGAAAAATAATTTAACAAAGCAATCCTTCGTAAAATGTACAAGATACATAACACCATCCTTCTAGAACAACGTGAACAATTGGAGTCTCTGCACCTTTGTAATGTGCAGGACAGTCGATCATGTACCCTGATAATTGCTTTGCTCTAGTACGACCCCTGCAGCCACCCGTGCAATTGGAGGGATACGCAGTCAATTTTAATCTGAAATAACCAGTAAGATATTGAATGCGTCTGCTACCTATAGTCATAACCAAACGTTTATTGTGAAACTTTAATCATAATTTAGTTTACGATTATAACAGCGCAGTGTTCGCGATTACGATCAACGTAAAATGGTCTCGGATCGGCAGGCAGATCTTGGGATTGACCTCTTAGAGAACTACTTGGGGATAACTGATAAGAATGAACAATACCACTGAGTTTACTCCAATCACACAGATATAAACAGCAAAGTTCGGATCATATCCCTCCAATTTTACCAGGGAGTCGGCACTTTGATCATCAAAAGATAGGAAAAATTCGTCAATTTTAGGATACGATGGATGCATTTTCAAGGTCACATTGGGAGTCTGATTTATAATATAACCTACATATCGGCCGACATGAGACACCGGGACACCCAGCTGGAACGTTGAAACACATTCTAAACCAGGCTCATATTTAAAATTGTATGCGTCGCCATCTGAATTTTATAAATTAATAACCGACTGCGAAGTTGATGATCGGTGGCGGAGGGATACCAGGTGCTGTGTGATCTGCTGCTATTGTGAAACCTGCTATCGAGGTGTGCTAATTAATTAAATGGGAACCATGTAGCATGAATTTGCACCTTCAATCTTTGAGTAGGTAAAAGGCAAGCAAAGAACTGATAGGATCAGAGTTCCTATATTCAGAAGCATCATAGCGTTAATTAGCAATAACGAGAACTAATCTCGGAGAGATAACGTTTTTGATGAAGACAGCTCTGTCTTTTTTCTGAAGCGATGACGACATTTTCGCCGTATTGTCGTGTTCCAATCTTTCATTAGCTTATATCAGGGGTTTAAGACAGACAAAAATCCTGGAGTAGAAAAACTTTTCAAATTAAATTCAAACCCAGGGTTTTAAAATCAACGCAAAAAGTGCCTTAAAGTATACATCAATTTCAGTAACATAATATTCTTTATTGAATTTTTCCTGCACGTATAGAACACTTTGACGAACTGTTGATCAAATCCACATATCTAATTGACTGCAGATTGTCTTCAAATCGCGATTATAACAAGGTAATATTATCAGCTGTAATTTAAGCTCTATTCGGCAGCATTATCAACCTACTAAGTCATAGTCAAGTCTTTTTAATAAATCCACAATTAAAACCAATTTTATATCAGTTTTTGTGACGTGATAATCGAATCCCATCATAGCGTCCAAATCACCATATTTAAGACCATCGTTCTGCAATAGTTATAATTAACGTTGACCTACTTCCAGCGTACTTTCTTTGTTAAAATCAATGTTTCCATCACTGATATAAGGTGTTTAATGTAGGTAACAACAATAAGGATTACCTTGCCCATATTAGTCTACAACTAGCGTTGTGCGTTCGAAAATTAATATCCTAACCTATTTATTGAATACCTCAAATATTCATGGTTGTTATGAACGATATTTTATCATATCTGTCATTTATTTATTATCATATTATAGTAGAAACCATTATCGACCTTTTTCTCAACTAACAAAGTAATAGTCAACAGAGAATATGATTCAGAAGCTCCATAATATTTTTAAGAATAACTATGAATATTGGAGGTACCCAATAAATACATTGAATTATCCATTTTTGAATGCAAAAACAGGTATTAACTCGATTGGGTTGTTCTTCGCACAGCATGTATTTTGATAATAGCGCTCCGAATCTCAGAATCATACTGTGTTCATCAGTAATAAAATATTCTCGCGATTATTAGGGTCCTTCTCTGGTGCTCTATTTCACATCTCTTATTAATACATTGTGTCAAGAAGTCACCCTATGTTGTGTCTTTCTAATAAAATGTTTATTTGTTGATATAATTCTTTGAAACATTACACAACTATTAAAGATATGCAAGGAATAGTTTTAAATGGAAACAACTCAAAATATGCGATCCTAATGACATATTTGAGGATATGATCTGAGATTTCGTTGTTTTAACAGAAACCCAGCGAAATTTTTTAAAAAAATATGGGACGCATTATATGAACATCTATTTAATAAGAAACGAGTATTTGTTGACACAGAATCGATAAATTGAGACAAAATTGGCATGTGGTTTCCTAGTTGCCAAAATAGACATGATTTTCTTAATTTCAAGTGATTGTCGATTTCAATTGTAAAAATGAAAACTAAAAATTTAGCTGGCTGAAATATAAAATGAAGGCTAATCCCTGTATAACTCTATTTTTTGTCTTTTGAAGTTTTGTGTTTGATTATCGAAATCTCTGAAATATTGCAATTATTATTCTTGATGCATGACGAATTCTATTACACAGTCAAACAACTTATACTGTTTAATAATGATAGGCTAATTTTGGATTTGATGTTTTGGTATCTAATCAAGAGTCATTTTTGCTTGAAAATTTGGTACATAACTTATTTTACATTTGAAAAACAAATGTTGTATGGGGTTTTAATAAAAAAAACTAGATAGGAATCGACTGGCAGCATAAATATCCTATCTCAAGGCACATGATCTCTTTCTATGAGGCTACGTGAAAGTGAATTTATCAATATAACCATTAAAACTTAAGATTTTAAGAGTGGAATTTAAAAATATTCTAAAATTATTTCAGAAAAGCTAAATCATTATTTCAAGATTTTCAATTAGACTTCGGCACATAATTTTGATTAATGAATCCCAAAGTGGGTCATTTTGTTTCTAGATTATCACACATTTTTAGTCATAGTAGTCAAGATTTAATTTTTCATATGAAAATATCTTAATCCCATAAAATTCAGAAATTAACAGTGATTATAAAAAAACAATAAACACGGGAGTGTTCGCAAAGTTGTTCTCAATTTTCCAATGTTGTATCAACAATTTCGAGATTTTTATTAAATAACGTTAATATATAGTGCTTACTGTACTTTTTCAACAATATTCGCAGCGCTTCTTTCAAGACTTCAAAATCTCGAAATTAAACCCCGTAGTTATATCTTCAGTGTCACATATTTATGGTTGTATTTCTAAGTTAAATAATCTCACTATATCAAGAATAGCCCTGCAAAGTATAAATTAATTTAAAAAACAAAAAAAATTACTAGAAAATCAAAACGTAGGGTGACATTCTGGACAGCTTATATTGTAAAAATTTATCGATAATTTAATTATATTTTTATTTGGCCTCAAAAACAAATATTTGAATAAATGAAATTCATTATCAATATTTGAAAGTTACGAGGCCCAGAAATTGTCGGTATATAATTTAAATAACCTATTTCCCTTATTTATTGACAATTCTTAAAATTTTTGAATTAAATAGTGTCTAATGTGCCTATTCCATGTGGGTGGATTGCCTTCCAATTACATTCTGACTATTCTCGGCTATGTCCAAAACTGTTGAGCCTTTTTAAAAAGAAGTGAGGTTTATGTGCACATGCTTCTATATTTATGAAAAAAATCAGTAGCAGCCCTAAATATTGATGTTCGTTTTGGGTTGATCTCAAATGATGCGGTCTAACATATTCCACAGATTATTAGCGAAATTAGATTATCTATTCTCCAACCGTGCATTCGACTGATGAACACGTGTTGGAAGTAGTTGAATAAATTTATGAAGATCATTAAATTGTTGTTGTTTAAACAAAATTGTTTTAAATCTTCGAAGCCAGATATCACATCATGTATGAGATGAATGCTAGATTAGGTAACATTTCAAATTTAACCTCATCTATCAATTTGAATTATTGAAACCAACCATTCCTAATTTTTAGGTTTGTAAATCATATTTTTACTACACAATGATTACAGAAACAATACTGAATATTGCAATTAAAACTGAATTACGAATTTATACAAAGGCGATTCAAATTTTCCACGCTAGAAAATCTGGCTTTTAACTGAGTCTTTTTCAAATCGGAAGTCAAAGAATGGAGTAAGTTTCTCTGAAATTTCATCAGTTAAAACAATGTAGGAAAATGTATATATTCTATGTTTTGTTGATTGTTAAAATTTATAAAAGATTATCAGGAACGACTGTGAAAGGACAGACATTGACTCTGTATAAGATAGTTAATTTTGTTTATATAGCAGAAAATGACACGCGTTCTTTGTCTTGAAGGCTATCGTTAAAAAAACAGGTGGCTATTTTTCAGTAAAATGTAATAAAGAAGATTCATTTAGTTTTTTTTATAAACGAGATATTTGGATGAAATTGAATTGAGAGAACAAAGAAAAATATTCTCCAATATATTATAGACCTTACGCAACCTTTCATTGTGTGAGTATTTTTAATGGCCGAAAAATAAAAATAGTTCCTCCCTAACATCAATTAAATCATCACACATTGGATGATCATGATGTTTTAAATTTTTTAGCTCTAGCCTTTTATCTCTGAAGCATATAATGTAAATAAACTGTGATAAACCAGTATAAACATCAGGCTGAATTTTTGTAAGTCTTGCTTGTCATCAAACTTGTAACTTTTTTGAGCCTTTATTCGCTAACTTGAAGCTATAATTAAGTTAATTAAATATTCATTTTCGTCTCATATTTTATCAACAAATCAGAAATCAATTGAATCTGTGTTCCAAATAGATTTATTTAATTATAAGTATATTTAGGAATTCTTCATTGGTTTAAATACAGTCGAATTGATACTATGTTTTTACCTTTATTTTAAATATTTCACAATTCCCTTTTATTTTTATATTCTATTGTGAAGTTTTGTTGATTTCTTTAAAAGAAAAGGCATTCGGTAATCATCGTACTTTGAGTTTTTATCCCTAAAAAGATGGCTGATGCCGTTTACTTCACGAAAACCGCGATTCTTCAACCAGTTTAGCATAATAGCGGTGGTTTTTGAATAGAAAGTATAAAATTATTTTTTAGAAGGTATTGAACTAATACAGACAACGAATAGGGCTGCATAAATAATGTAGGCTTTATTCTGTTCAGCATCCCCGAAAGTATATTTAGTTGAGAAGAAATGAAAATTCAAAAAATTCTGAAAAGGAAAAGTGAAAATTGAATGTAATTAAATGAATTAATATCATCTAAAATAATTGATTTAACTTAATATGTCAAAATTATTTGTGTGCTAAATTTCCGCTATCTAATTTCATATTACGATCTCTCATAGTCTCAGACATATGCCAATAAGAATATATTCTGAAAATGTACTATCCTAAGCTCCCATTCGGCCCCACAAATTTCGGGTAGTCTGATTTTGGATGAAAATATTATGTACCGATAACTGCACCCCAAATTTTATCCATACAATTTAGCTCTATCTCGTCTAGTGATTTGTCATTAAATTAAATTTATTCTTTTGATATGTAGAATAATTCAAATCTATATTTGGTGCTGCATAACTACAGTATTTCGTTAATTTGTTTAGGCCATGTGTAATTTAATCCATAAATTTATATCATAAAATGAAACCAGTTGAAAATTCGGTACTGAAAGTTTAGAAACTACCAATATAAGAGACGAATGGAGATGTCCTGCTCTACATTTCAAATTTTCGACAAACGATTAAAAACAAGTTATGTGATAAGTTTGGAGTAATAATTAGATAGTCTCGATTTTGGTCTTGTTTTCATAGGCCTACAATGTTGGTAATATGAATGATTAGCCTGTGCCAGTGTTGTTAAATCATAATTTGATCCATAGTAGTAAATAACCATAAATGTTCTTCCAAACAGTATATTTCTGTAGAACCATTCTACGATTTCGAACGTCTGTGTTCAAGAGGTTTATTACCACATAACGAAAATAGCACTTTCGTCTCTCATATTCGTCATTATTGAGTGGTAGTATATTGACGTCACCAAAACGAGATACTACGTCACTGACCATTTTTACTATTAATATAATTCATAGTATAAAAATTAAGGTTCGTAATATTCATATCTCCCTTCAGAAGCAAAATTTGGCGTCTTTTATCGAGACGATAGTATGCCATATCTAAGGTATCGAAAAAAACGTCCGTAAAGATAAATTTTGCGTACATGTACTTGATAAAAGAAAGAATTACTCTATAGGAAACAGGATAGGTTATAATGGGTTCGAGAAGCTTTGCATAAATTTTTTCAGATTTTTGGCATGGAAAGCGCCACCCACTCAGAGTTATTTTGTGATTAGGTTCATTTTGATAATAGAATGTCATATTTTTATAGATAAATATTTCCAATTTCAGGTTCCCAGATCTTGAAGAATTTAATTTTCGAAATTGTTTCCCCATTAGTATAAACATTTTTGTATTGAGCTGCATATAAGATCGTATTTACTATCACGAAAATGCAATTGCTTGATCTATTCACTCTGACTTCATTATAACTCAACATTTGTTCACCAGGTCTTGGCTGAGGCAAAATCATATTATCAAGTATCCTTTACTTCGTGTATTTCCGAATTAATATTGACAAATAATTTGACGATTTTGAATTGGTCATCGAGTTGGTGAATCCCGAATTTTTCATTCCCGCTTAAATAGAAAGAAAATTCGGTAAAATAGTGTTTCTCGAAGCCTATTCCCAACCGAAAAGTGAATTTCTTTGTGTTAAAATCAAAATACAAGCGTCGATCTTTTGAATCCTACATAAGATACTGGAATTGTAGATTTGCATTTCTTATTCGTCAATATTAAATAATAGAATGTTTGGTTTGTGGCTAACTTGAAAGCTCCGAGATCGTTTAAATTGGTAACTTCTACTAAAAGTTGTAAAAATCTTGGAATCGCTGGGATATGGGCCATAAATGCAAAAGCCACAAAGATATCGTCTCGATTTATATACTTAAATAAAACCTAAATTTACTCTATAGCAGGCATTTGAATAATATAAATAGCTAGGGGTGGATTTTATGAGCCGATCTATGTTTAAGATAATAAAAATCAGAAAAATAAACATTTGACTAATTTTTCTTTCAAAGAATACAAGAACCATGACAGTCTAAGTATTTATGAATGGAAAATTAGTCAATTATTTCAAATTGAAAAATTATTACTAGTTTTAGCAGTGTTGAGGAAATTTTCCGATTTATGGATATGATATTGACGGACGCCGGTTAGAAAAATGATACAATTAATGTATGAAATCGTAGGTTGAAGTTACCAATGAATCCGATTCCTTTACATGTATTAGACTCTAAATAAATTTCATAAAAATTAAGAATCGATGACGATATTAAATATTTAATGATGCACATCAATTTACAATTATCTGTAGTGGTCCCACAATTAAGTAACATATTTCCAAATAATAATGATTCACATTCTTGCACTCAAACCAACCTGAAAGTATAAACACTTAAAAGTCGCCAAATGAACAAGATATCACCATTATTTCATAGTATTCACATATGATTAAACTTTAAGGTATTAGAGTCAGAATAATACATTTATTCAATATATCAATTTTGTAAATCATCTCGGATAGATACATTCCAAAAAGTTCAAAACTTAACAAGTATTACTTCCACGTTTGTTCAAGTTTGAATTATCTGCAAGATCCAGTGATTAGATTTTAAGTATTCGTCTGAGTAAGCCTCTGCGTTCGAGTCAACGCACCCCGAGGGAAAATGACTAATGAGGTGATATTAAGCTTTGAGAGTTTATCGATTTCTTACAGTTTATCTGTAGATAGATACCTATCCGTTGTTTGATCCTGGGACTAAAAGTCTAAGGTGTACGCAGCGCAACGAATGAAGATCGTAACTTCCCTCAACAAACATACTGGATGTGTTTAAGCTACCTGCTAAACCGAAACCAAAATAATTAGTATATGGTATAGTTTGAGATATAATGAATGTGTATATTCGAATTTTAATTTGTTGTGGCCAGGGTTGTCTTCAAAAGTTAATTTTATTTCAACCAATTTCAGCTGCACTTAATCATTCGATCTCGGCTTATGTCTCTAAAACTATAACAGTGTTATTTGATAGATAGGATCGCATTCTCTGTTAAAGGAACATGATCTAATATAAGAGTGGAACTGCATGTTGGATATAGTTCATTAAAATTGATCGAGTTCCATGATATTAAAAATTTGTTGGATCAACGCGAAAATCCCAAGCATTTAATAAGATGTAAGTAGGTTTACCGAACTAAAATAAAATTTAATTTAATCGTTCCCGATAAAAAAAACTTTAAATACCCTTATGGTTTACAAAAACCGATGCCATACATTTCAAGATGTCTTACCTCTCAATACAAGCCTTTGATACACATTACAGGGATGGAATTCATGTGTTGGTGCAAATGTGTTTGTATTTAATCTGTTAAATGTGTGATAAATAAAATTTCATTTCTGAATCGAATGACTATTCTATTTGTTAAATTATCCATCTATGGTAACACGTATGAGTTAAACAGCATAATTCTAAAATCAGTTATTCGTTGTTGAGAAAGCCAAAAATTGAAGACAACAGGAAAAGGTTTTCATATCTAGTTTAGACTTGAATGAATTCTGTCCGCGAAATAAAACAGGATCTGTACAGATTATCAAGAATTCTGTGAGACAGAGTACGTGATCAGAAAATATAAACAAGTTGAATGTATTAACAAATATCAAAGGGGAAGAGGCGGAATTGAAGCCCGATTAAACACCATTCTAACATGGAACAGAAGTACATTATATGAATTGAGATAATCATAGGTGTTGACTTTTGTCGAGGAAGCTGTAATTCTTATCCCTTAAAAATCGAAGAAAGGAAAGAGAGTGGTTTAGTTTTAGACTTTGGTGAACTGGGCATGAGATTTTCATCAGATATAACCTAGAAAGAATAAACATTCATCATTTTTCCTAAACTATGCATAGATGGAAATCGTAAAAAGCTATCACCGAATTTCCAAAGTATCTCATTAATTTTCTTCAGAAATACAACATAAATCAGATGGCAAATGACTTTTACAATCCAATTACATTGTTTTCTCCATCTAATAGCATAGTAAACACAGGAAAATTCCTATTTGTCACTAAAGATTTAGCCACAAACGAAAAGATCCATTTCTCTTTTATGTTTGGGTGCTGGAACTATCGAAAAAAGAGTACAACCATACATCGTCTTCAAAATGAAAATTTCCCAACGATAGAGACCAGTGGGATGATGGTCATTATACGAAAACATAGATTTTTATATTTGAATTGAGGAAAACTGCGTGTTTGGAAACATTATGAATGAAACGTGAAGGATGCCTGTGACAGGACTATCGGTACTTTATTTGGATGCATTCGGGTCCCGTTCAAACGATAATGTGAAATCAAATGTCAAGCAACATAGTATGCACTTCATTATCAAAGCTTCATGGCTGGTTTTCGGCTCCCAGTAGATCACCCTTCCAGTAAGCGATTCAAACAACCATCAAAGCAAAATTTTGAAAATCGATGATTCATGGGAAATCCTTAACCAAGGACTACAAAATGAGAAATATTTTTTCATCTAAGATCGGTAAACCGATATTATATCCCTAAATTTAATATCAAATCAATAAAATGTTGAAGGGATTCAAGTAATGTTGTACCAGTAACAAGAATGACTACCCTGAGCCATCGTACTCTGGGGGACGATGAACATAATAATTGTGACCAAAATGAAGAAGAGGGAACCAATATTGGTCACTGCAAACACTGTAAGAGTCGAATACTTTTCTTCATGTGGAAAACGAGACAGGTAAAAACTATTGTTAAAAAAAGATGAGGCTCATTTTGGTGACGTCGTTTCCATAGAATATGTATCATATACACAAATACTGGAAAAAGTAACCTAAAAATACTAATATCTGGTGATTCATAACAAACAGAAGTGAAATAACCTTAATTTAATGATTATTAATTGGTATCATTTGAAGTCTTATAACTTAATCGATTTTTCATTTTCCGGTAAATTATAAACCCTTGAAATTAATGAGATTAGAAGTTCTCAATCACATCAATTTATATTCGATAATTTTGGATTGTTCAATAATTTGTTAAACAAATATTATTAAACTTATTAATTTGAATTAGTTCCATAAATTTATTGAAACATATCCAATTTTTTCAAATTTTAAATAATTGATCAATTTTCAAGCATTTTTATTCAGAAATTCTACTTAATGTTTGTTTTATTTGATCGCAAAATGAGTCGACTGATTATCAGTCTGATAATTCTTGTCATAAACAACGATCTGCTGATCGAATCAACTCCTAGCTATTTGTATTATTCAAATGCCTGCTATAGAGTAAGATTATTTTTATTTCAGTACTCTGACAGAGACGATTCTTATGTTGCTTTTGGATTTTTACCACATATTCCAGCTATTCCAAAATTTTTAAAGCTTTCTGTGGAGATTATTAATGCAAACCATTACGATGTATCAAAATCATCAAAAAACGAAACCATCTATTATTTATTATTGACAAAAGAAAAATGCAAATCCACAATGCCCGTATCATATGTTGGAGTAACAAAATCAACCCTTGTATTTTGATTTTAATCCAAAGAAATTCACTTTCAGTTTAGGGATCAGTTATGACAAACACTACTTTACACAATTTATTTTCTATTTAAGCGGGAATGAATCATTCGGGATTCACCAAGTTGACGACCAATTCAAAATAGTCAAATTATTTGTCAGTATCAACTCAGACAAACGTCAAGTAAATGATACATCATAAAAAGATTATACCTCAAGCGACACATCGTGAAAAAACATCGATTGGTAACGACATCAGAGTGGATCGATCAAGCAATTGCTTTTTCTTAACTGTACATCTGTTTTTAAATGAAGCTGAATACACATATGTTTATAGTTATCGCAGAACAATTTCAAAACTTAAATGCGCCCAGATCTGGGAACGTGGAATTGGAAATATGGATATACAAAAACACGACATTCTATGATCGAAATGAATCGAATTATAAAATAACTCTCAGCGGGTGGCGTTTTTCATGTCATAAATCGGATAATTACGGAAGTCTTCTAGAACCGCTTATCGCATACCCTCTTTCCCATCGTGTATACTTTTTTGTTTTATCAAGAATCTATACTCAAAGTTTGTCGTCAAGGATGCTTTTTTCAACACCATTGATGTTGCGTACTATCGTCTCGATAATGGACGCAGAATTATTTTTTCTAATGGAGATATAAACCTTCCTAACCTTAATTTTATAAAGTTAAACTACATAAATGGTAAGTAGCATCATTCGCATAGTCTCTCGTTTTAGTGACGTCAACGTTCTACCCCTTATCAATGACCAAGGTGAAAAACGAAAGTGCTATTTCCTTTACGTGGTAATAAACCTCTTGAACACAGACGTTCGAAATCGTAGGATGGTTCTACAGAAATATACTCTTTGGAAGAACATTCATGGTTCTTTATAACTATGGGTCAACTCATGATCTACAAATATTGGCACAGGCTAACTATTCCTATTACCAGCATTGTATGACTTCTGAAAATCGTACCGCAGTCTATTCTGAATGATTTTTACACATTACTTTGCCTAAATTATTTTGTGGCTTTTTGAATTTCAAATGTTCGTTTTTATGATTCATTAAATAGAACTAACATTGATGTATGTTTCAATAAAATCCTCTGGTATGCCGAGAATGGTTGATTTCTCCCGGGTATAAATTTGAGTTTTGATATGGTGAATATTCAACCGGAATTATTTGGGTATTGCAAAACCGAATATTTATTTGAACTATTTGACATATAAATGAAGATGTTAAATTTAAAACGCATTATTATATGAGACGAAACGTATTCGTATAGTCTAACAGTTATTTGCGCGAATATCAAAACAGAATGTTTTACCGCGTATTGGATTTTCCGTAATACTTTGGTAGATTTGATTTTATAGGGTTTTAAGTTCAATTTCTTTCTTTCGTAATTTAATTTAGTTTTGATTTTAACACTGTCAAAACTAACTTTTGAGTTGGAAAAAGGAAAAATTTGAAACTTTAGGTAAACCACCATCCGTTGAATTTGGAGTTATCTTGTTAAAAAAAATTGACTTGGAAATTTGTTTAAACATACGTAGCATATGGGGGCACCTATAATTTTGAGGGATTTCCAAAATATAAAAATTACCCAAATTTCACCCTCCATGCGCAACACACTACTTCAGAGTGATGAATTCGCCTTGCCCGTAATGATAATTTTGACTTACTTCCCCCTCTCCCTTTTTTCAA
>JWZT01001910.1:13109-23233 GCA_000827895.1 Thelohanellus kitauei
GAGACGAACAACAGCTGAGAAGAATCGATTTAGACGAAACGTAGTTGAAACGAAAATTAATTTGGCTGAACAGTAACTGAAACGAATAGATTGAGACGAATGGTATGGGCACTCTTAAATTTGTTGGCCTAAGTTGTATTCGCCAATAACTATTATTAATCGACAGTTCCATTCTGTATTTATCTGTCCGAATGTTGTAAATGTGAATATTTTAGAAGCAGAAATTTTTTACCCATCGTGTTCATGTAGAATCCCCTCATTACTTATTGGTAATAAATATCCCAAATATTCGCAGCGAAACGCAATGTTCGTTTTTTTACTTATACGTTTGATTATAACTTTTTGCCTATCATTCGTTTTACATTAAGTGAACCAAATGAAATTCTTGTGTCCATCACCATTAAAAAATTCTCTATACTGATCATCTTAAATGATATGCTTACCAGTGTTTATCTGGTTTAAAATATTCAGCATGTTAATTGAGAAAACTTTAATTTCATCCCTTTTTTTAAGTTTCGATGTCTTACGTTGAAGGTCACAATGCGATATATTGAAGACAAAACCAGGTATACTGTCATAACCATAGCATTAGTCCTGATCCATATAGTATGGTCTGAGATTTTTGAGCAGTGGTAGATGGTGATTTGTTTACTTGAAAATCTTTTGGTTTCGAGTCACAAGGAATAAAGAGTCGGAGGTAGTGATTTATCGGAAGATGGACGAAATAAACAAATAAAAGTGAGATTCTTCTATAAATCTAGGTTTTGATATTCGGCAAGGTCAATTAAAGAATAAGCATGTCTAAAAGGAATTGAGTTTGAGGTACCTGCAGCGTTTGGTGATGAGTGGCTTGAATCCGTAAATGAATAAAATTATACGTATGTTTGCTTTAAATTCAGCTTTACTATTCTTCCAGATTTTATTTTCGCACGCAGACTGTCACGCAGTTGCTCTTTTCGTTTCAAGCCGATTCGTGCCCCAAAACAACTCAAATCACGTTGGACGTGATTTCGCTATTTCTTCGCATCAGGAATTCAATAAAAAATTCAAAATTCCCCTTCTCCTACTTATAAACGACAACCATGAATCACCCAAGCCTCCAAACCCGTCAAGTTCTCACGGTTCTGCTCAACATTATTCTCGTTCCTCAACTCAAGAGATTATAAGTTCAGAAATAGGGGATGAAACAACACAAATCGAAGCCTTCGACGATCCAGACGGGAACGACGCGATTCATTTTGACCGAACAGGATTCATTGGGTGTTTTAACGATAATGACAGTCCCTCGAGAGACTTGACATACAGAATCACCACCGAAAAAATAAATCCGCTAAAATGTCGAATTGAGTGCGGAAAAATGAATCTGAAGTAAACAAAACACGTGTTTAGATACTCTGGTCTACAGTACGGATACCTGTGCTTTTGTGGGCAAAAATACGGACGCTACGGAGAGACAGCGGAGATGTTATGCCAAACACCTTGTTCTGGAGACAGAGAACTGGCATGTGGAGGTCTGTGGAAGAATTTAATTTATCATAGCGTGATGCGAGGTACATACTTTAGGCAAATAGATGAGAAAAAGGAAACCAACTTTACTGCTTGGTTCTTAACATACATTAAACTCGACGAAAAACACAAAAAAGACCCCAATGATTCAATAAAACCTCCAGTAAGGAGTCCAGAAGACAAATATATGACTATACTGGCCAACATCAATTCAAGTACACCAGAACCGAACGTCGAGACAACCACAATTGTTCCTGTTTCCAAAAGCAAAAATCTTGGCACATCTTATATAGATTTAAATGGTCCAAGTAAAGTACCAAAGTTGCTGGGAGAAGGATCAAAGAATACAGGAATCGAGGTTAAAAGCAACATATTAAGCACACAAAAGCAAGAAGACATGAGGATCGCACTAGAACCGCTGAACGTGACAGGAAGTAATTTTGATATCATAAAAGTCAAAAGCTACATTTGTTACATGGTACTGAAGCAACCCTGGATAGAAGACCTTAACAATAAAGAAAGCAGTACATACAAAATCATTCATGGGAACTTCGTGAAGGCTGTAGGTATGTTGTAATTCAGATGTTAAACGAATCCAGAGAATTATCACCCATATACGACATTAATTTTATTAAATTCATACCCGGTTATGCAATAATATCTGGCAATCCTAACCGGGTCCGCAGAGTGGGGGTGTTTTTCCGTGTATCCGCATTCGAGAGCGAAATACAGAATGGTCACAACCCCATTTCAGTGATCCAGGATCGACTAGATAGGTTTGGAATGTTTGGAGGAATGCCCGTATTCGAAAATACTCTCAAAACCGAAGGTATTTTTGGCCTAACGAGTGCATAAATCAAGGGAAACCATTATGAATATTCATTATTACCCTGAACGATCAAAAAGAGACGATGTACAAGGGAAAAAATCGCTAACGGAGATTCTGCAGTTTTTACAAGGGAAGAGTGACGAGTTTAGTTAGTTTGTTAAATTTCTTTATAATCTCAACTGGGTTTGTCCTTTCTGGAGCATGATACTCAATTCATGATGATAGAATCTGAAAATTATTTGTAATCATTTATTACCAGCTATGTTTTCGACTTAATAAAGTTAAATGTTAATCTCGATCTGTTGCCATTGTTACCCGTTTGTGAATTTTCACTATAGTGCTTCAGCTTAATCAGAATTATGGCCATGTCGAAAACCTAACCTGCATCTTGTCAATGTGTTTTTTGTTACGATAAAATCTAACCACGACGGTTCTTTTGTGGCAAAAACCACAAATTGGACTTAATGAAATATTCCCATAGTACCATTCATAGGGCAATGTAGATTTAACTGGACGATTATTAGAATTTGGACTCCATGCTCTTTCATTTGAGACATTGAATATTTTATATATTTTGATCAGATGCCAAATCATAGACGAATGGATTTGAAACAGCCTTCTATTAGTAGCGACAGCATCAAATTTTTACCAGCTAAAACGTTCTAGCTTCCCTTATCGAGATGTCGAGTGTACTTCAAATAGCAGCCAAGTTTTTGAGTAACAACCGATGCATTAAAAATGATACACGTCCATCTTTTCAAAATACACTTCTGATGGGGAAATGTTGATAGGTGGGAGGCATTGAAAGATTAAAGAGAATAATGCGGTTACACTTATTGAAATATTCCCATTCAGACACTCATGAAATGATAATTAAAAAGATAAATTACTAAAAATTGTTTTGTTTGATTCGATAAAAATACAAATATCCGAAATCAAATGGAGGATCGATCGATTCAGCCACGTTTTCATCATTAAACAGTACCCATTGGTCGTCCTTGTATACGTGGCATACATAATGCCCAATTGTCGGTGAATTGCCCATGTGGCTAATAAAACCACACAGCTCATAAACGGCGTCTGGTCAAACATAGGATTACCCGCGGGATTGATACAACACGTATCTTCAGGTACTGCTCTGGCTATTTTCAAATAGTCACTTTCCAGAGAGTGAATATTTGTCAACAAATACTCAATGGCTTGTTCCGTATTACCACTCTGTTTATCATCAAACGATGTACTTTTATTTTGAGAGCCTTCTCAGCCTGGTCCTGCTGAAATCCCATCGCTGTAATCAGCTCAATAGATTCAGGAGATACTACTTCTGAATTTTGAGCATTAACAGGATTCGAGATTATCCACTCAATAGCTTGGTTTAAACCTGCTGATTTGGTGGCAAATATTGCTGATAATATATGGTTAGAATCAAAGCCCATTTTCGACAGCTCATTAAATATTTCAAGATCAAATTCAGAAAATGGCACACCTTTGTCTTCGAGTTTAAGTGATATTTTTTCAGTTTTTGAAAAATCTGGTGTTTCGACATACTTTGCAAGATCCAAGACTAG
Organism: Thelohanellus kitauei; assembly: GCA_000827895.1. Taxonomy (NCBI): domain Eukaryota; kingdom Metazoa; phylum Cnidaria; class Myxozoa; order Bivalvulida; family Myxobolidae; genus Thelohanellus; species Thelohanellus kitauei. The sequence continues at coordinate 17,013 of JWZT01001910.1, forward strand.
GGGCGGGCATAACGACACATCTATGAAGAGGATAAATTACTTATTTTGACGGTCGATAGAGTGGCAAAATCCAAGGAATACCGACATATTTGCAGTACTAGATATCTTGGAAGTGATCCGAGACGATTGAATCTAATATAATTTTTAACGAACATTGAAGCTGGACCGACTTGGCCGTTGACGGTCATGCAGTCCATCGGTTTGGGAGAGCATAAAAGTTCCATACATGTCTCCCATTCAATTTTTTCTCGTTTATCAGAATCACTAGTTTGTGCAACAAATCCAGATTTTATGGCTTGGATTGAAATTCGCAGAATATTTTCGCGTGAATGACGAATTACGATCTGTGACGGATCTAAATTCGATTGATAATATTCCTTGATCTAATTCTCACTCATAGTTACAGAAAAGTTAAAAAGTGAATCGATTTCGGCCGTTTTGGTTTCTGAAAGTTTATTTAAGAAAAAAAGAAAAAATTCTGCCGCGTCCTGCTGGGTAAAACCTTTAAATTCTGCGTGTGATGAGGTAAGGGCCTTCTTTAACATCATAGGGCGAATACCAGAATCCCCACGTATCGGATTTCCGTCCTACTATTATCCTGAAAATACGGTATCGAAATCAGGTTCTGAATATTCTCCAGAATACATATGACAATTTAGTTTACATCTATTCAAAAGAAGATTTACAGTTGAAAATTGATGCTTTTAACTAAGTCCTCGGCTTGCGAGGTCATAAAGTGATATGGAAAATCAACGGTAAATCTAAATTGACGAAAAAATCACCTTTCCGTTATTTCAGGAAATGAAAACAAAACTTGCAAGACAGAAGCCATATAACAGCTAAATTATGTGAAATTTTACCTATTCCCAAGGTTGATTATTCCAGTATATCCTGGTCCCCAGAGCTGATTTAATTTGACTCCTTTTTCCTAAATTATGACTTAATATACAAGAATAGCATCTACTTCAATCTTAAAATTTGAATTTATTTCAATCTCCCGTTCTTTAATTGTCGGTTCCAACTGATTCATGGCAATACATACAGGAACCAATGCTTGTCGGTTTATACCAAAATGCTCCAAATGTTTGTCGAGGGAAGAGTCAATAACCATACTATCCTCTGCATACGAGTAAACTTCTACAACAAGGATCAGCACAAACCAACGGATTTTGGACCAAGACTCGTCAGCTTCACAACCAATGGAAACTTTGTGTTTTGATAATGCAACTGCGAGTGATTATTTCCCTCTAACATCAAATGTGACATACCGAACAGCAATGATGATCTTCCACATCTTATCGAACCATCTGTGAGGTTCAGCCACAAGTTTAGGGTGAGATCGCATTGACAACATTTCCAGCCACTGTTATAAAACCTGACAAACCTGGTTGGAATTTGACCAGAAAATGGTAATTGTGCCAAACTTTCACTGTATTTCGATTCAACAGAGTCTTGATCATACCAAATATGCTGGGCGCTACTCTTTTTATATAAAATATCGGATTCGATTAAGAAAGAAATCTAAATGAACAAAGACGAACGTCTTTTGTTAGAAATCCCGGATCGGCGTAGTTAATTGTTTTTATTCCGTGTAAACTGTCACCAACGATCAGAAAACGGTAATCGTGATATTTATCAGAAAGAAAGCCGCCTTCGACGCCTGGTTACATCACAATATACCGATCGCTAGCATTGTTGGCTTTTTATTGGCCACCTGATATATTCAAAAGCTTACATCGACTGGTTTCGGAACTCTTTTGAACATGATAAAAAATTTCTTATCTGTACTCAAATATGAGGAAATATGCTTAGAGCAAAACCCAATGTATTTCTTCAAACAGATGTAAAATTCATCACTCGAATTCGTCTGTTTCAAAAAATTAATTACTAGATTGGTATAGCAGTATAGACACTCTTCGGTCCATATATCGCTGGCATTTTCGTAGCTTGAGTAATAAAGATTCAATGAATTCAGAAGCTGGTCATTCAACAGAACAGACTCCATTGGCTTTACGAGCAACACCGCGTTTATACGATATATATAATTTTGGTTATAATTTAGTTAATCATTATGCTGTTTGATCAAAATTCTAATTATCAAAAGGTTTTCAATTGCATAACTTAACTAGTTTGGCCTTTTAATAGCGTAAATTGCCTGACACCAAAAAACCGAGTTTTTAGAATGTCAAATTCTCAATGTGATAAAAGCTTTAAAGTTTATGAAGTAAATTTTTTCGAGTATGCGCGACTCAGTGGCGGTAGTTTTTATTGATTCACTCCATCATTGAGATGGACGTCAAAATACCAATCTCGCATATGCTCATTTGTTTCATTCAATACGCAAGACTACAAAAGGGTAATATTAATGATTCTTGAATTTAGAATATCTTAAAAATCGATTATTTAAAAGCTGACAGTGTCAATGGTTAAGAGCGAAATACTATCACCATCCGATTCTTATTTATTTTCAGATTAGTTATGAGTAAACAGTAGAAAGCGTCCTCTTGTTCTACACCTATTATGATTACTAGAACAATCACAAAAACAATACAACTAAAAGATCATTGAAAAATTTGTTTCAGGACAAGTTATCACTTTTTATTTATGATGCTTGACAAATATTAAGAGAATATGAGCAAATCGAAGAATCTTGTAATTGGGCTGGTAGGATACAATCAAAGTATAGATAAAGAAATCCTATTAAAAAAGGAGAATTAGTATGACTGAAAATATGGCTCGTGAAAGGCGGAGTATATGAGATTTTTTGAAGTTTTAATATGGTATTCCATAATGTATTTATTACAAAACACTGATGTTTCGTAAATCACATATTATACCATTTTTTCAGAATATCATGGGCTACAGTTCAGTTTTAACCTGTCAATTACTTAATGAAGAAAATTTAAGTCCTGTATTTGGGGTTTTAAAGTTTACTATCATCCACATTCTAAGAATATATCCTATCTGATGCCAGCAAAATATTAGTGATGAAAACAGTTGTGAAATGATATAAAATGCTGGCTTAAATTTCAAACTTGAAATAAATCTGTATATTTCCGGTGAAATTAAAAATTACTCTAAAATAACTATGGACATAAGAGAAATATGGTGGCTAGTTTGGTTCAGATAAAATAAATCGTATTGAGATCAACTGTTAGTCCATAAACTATCCCTTTTCCAGCTCCTTTAAAAAAAATCATATAAGCTCATTAACGAGCAGATTATATAATTAATAATATCGCCCTTCAGGTTTTTACAACGACCTAAAAGATAAAAGTTTGTTTTCGCCGTCACTCTTATCACAAAAAATAAGAAGATTTAGAATTAAAAACGATAGTATATGATTGTTCGAGCGAGATATTTCACTGGAGATTATCTTGCTTAAAAGATAAGATAACAGATAGAGGCAGAACAAATGTATAACCGATATAAACTTTACCAAATGATGCGGTTAAATTATCAATTTATGTTCAAATACAGGGTTTTCATTTACTATCGAGCATCCCTAACATGCAGCATTGCGCACCTTAAAACAACATACGTGACTCGCAGCTAAAAACATGTCTACCCATTTTATTTTATTCATACTTTAATTTCATGGGTAAATGAGTAAATAAGGTCCCCATCCCCATAATGCAAAAACGCAAAAATTATTCAAACAATTATTCCGATCGGTTTTGAACAAGCAACTTTCTTGAAAGTTAAAATAGACTTTCGAACGAAATGTTTCCTTAGACGCATTGCAGCACTTGTTTTCCCAGAAATATCAAATGGAATTGAAGCTTTACGATGAGCCCTTTTTAGAAATGCTCTCCAATCATTATAATAACCATCCCTGCATTAGAAAATTTATTGGTAAGTGTAAACAATTGAAATGTAAATTATATAATGTTCTACGCATTCTGCGTTTTTGCATTATGAGGATGGGGACCTTATTCACTCATTTACCCATTAAATAAAAGTATAAATTAATAATAATGGGTAGACTCATTTTTAGCTGTCAATCAAGTATGTTTTCAAATGAGCAATGTCGAATGTTCAGGTGCGCACTGCTGAATTCTAGGGATGCTCGATAGTAAATAAGTCATGCGCAACAGTAAATGAAAACCCTGTAATGACCAGATGACTCTAGGTTTAAGAAATACATATGAATCACGCAACCATGTCCAAATTATTATTCTAAATTGATAAAACCCTTGATATCATAAAAAGCCAGCATATTTAACAAGACATCAAATAGCTGCTCTGTGCAGTCCGTTAAAAACAACCGATTAGTATCATAAAATTAAATTTATGAACTTCTTAGTTATGATGGAGGCCCGATTTATAGAGGAGTTCTTACACTCGTTTTGAAGATCATGACTTATGGGACCTTCGAACGGCCTCAACCACATTTTTCCCATTAAACAGCGTATCATTCTGCATTCGAGTTCATATTATAGAAATTAGTTCAGTAACTCATTGGATTATTTTGTCATCATAAACTGAAAAAATGGAGTCAAATGAGGTCTAAAGCACGGAATAGTTCACTATCTTTTGCTTTGACCACAAAATGTCATTTATTCAAAAAAATACTTCAATATTCATACAATTGTTTACGCAGGCAGATTTAAGTATATTGTGATTGCTCTTGCGTGTTGGTTCCTTTTTACAGTTACACTATCGTTTTTATTCGATTTAAAATCCCGATAGGCTTATTGATTTGTGATAATAGTACGTTGATGTTAAAGTTTTTTTTCGTTAAGTTGATTTTTTTACTTAGTAAGATTTATTTAATAAGTTTTTACTACCATTTATTTTGAATCAGATTACGACCAATTTATTAACAACGTAGTATGAGTTAATATGTACTAAAAACATGATGGAACTCAGAATTGATAATTTGGCTCACTATAAATTCAACGCAAGTGACGTTTTTGAATTTTTGCAGATTCGTCAATCTCTTCCAAAGTCTCCTCTAAACCGTAATCAAATAACGAAACTCGCCATACCAAAATCAGATATTTATATGCACCCATTTATTTGCTTGGTATGTAGAACGTTTTCATCCATTCGAAAGAAGCATTCTTTGAAAACTTAAACCTAAGCTCATACAAAATGATTGTGTTATTTGCGTACTACTGTGAAGGAATTCATTTAAAGAGTTTTCTGATAAAGCAAATAGAAATATGAAACAATCAGACAGTCGTCGATTGGAGGAGTTTCGTTCAGTATTTTTTTTATATTACATCTTAAACCATTCCTCGCAGGTCGGCAATCTTGGTATTGTCGTCCAGATCGATGAATCATTATAATGTAAGTTAAAATACGGTGTTGGTCGTTTATTGACAAATAAAGATCTTTGGATTGTATGAGGCATGGATGATACCAGAGCAGTATTCATGGAGCTAACATTTATTCGAAACAGGAATGCTCTCATGGAAAGAGTTAGAAACATCGCTTCTGGATCAATAATTGTTACAGATGGGTGGTGAGGCTTTAAAGGCTTCTATAATGAATATTTTCGAGAAGTGGTTGTTCACAAACACTAGTTTGTCAACGCTGATGGTTACCAGACTCAACAAATAGAAGTAATATGGAGCATGCAAGAGGTTGTCTCGTCGAAATACAAGTAAGAAAAGAGAGCTGATGTCCTTCTGTTTTTGCGAAAACACATTCAGGAAAAATTCTTCAAAAGTTACTCTTGGAGAAACGATATGCATGGCTTCATTGATTTATCCTCTCCACTGATACATATTTGCAGTTTATATTTACATTAATTGTTGCAATGATATTAAACTGTTCATTTTAGGTATCTATTTTAAATGTATGATAAATCATGGTAAACTATATCCATCCACCTTTGTTCACGATTTTTATTCTAAATAAAAAGATTTAAATAGATAATAGTTTAGCCAACTATACCTCAAAAAATGCAACGACGGAGTGAGTTTATAACTTGTAGTAATATATTTAGCATTTTTACGTTATTATTAAGCGAAAGGTTGTCAATTTCCTACAAAATTTTAATTGAAACAAATAGGAAAAATGTAGTGAAACTAACTAAAAGATTAAACAAGGGCCCACCATTTCGTTGATTCCAAAGTATTGAAACATGTGTACCGGGTTTTGCAACCAAAACGTTGAAACATGCTAATCAAAACGGAGGATTTTTTCAGTACCAGTATATTGAAGGAACGATTCTCAACTTTACATAGATAATTTAAATTGCTTCAAGACAT